>APFE030182289.1:180599-212670 GCA_000404065.3 Pinus taeda
ATGACTTGACTAGGTGGATGGACCAGGTTTGACCTAGTGGTTGACTAAGATGTATCTTTGTTGAATTGAAGGATTTCTCTATTGAAAAGGTTGATGTTAGCTTTTGTAGCATCGGATGCTTTCTAGCCACGAAATTTTGTGGAGAGGCTAGAATACATGAGATCTCCAAAACCCGGAAACCGTTTCTGGAAATTTCGCCTAGAAGTGTCTCAATTAGATTATTAACCAATTTTTAAATATTTCCGCAATCTAAACTTAGAGAATATGGTTAATTAATCATAACTAATTAAGATAAGGCATGAACCATCTAGAAACTCACACGAGTTGACCCAGAAATGATCCTAGCCATTCATTAAGTTTTAATCTTTGTCGTTGGTGCTCCAACAATGGATTATAAAAGAAATTTGATGTGGTGATGGAGATAATCTAGTGTAGATACTCAGTTGCGCACGCAGTTCGATTTTCTTAGTAGCAGCAGCTCAACAGAGAAGATAGAACCAGAGGTTGAGCAACAACTGGAAGAGGAGAGCAGTGGTATTCCAAGAGGAAGCTTTTTAGTTCCTGGAAGAGTCGAAGGAAGGAAGGCCGAAATCTTCAAAGGCCCAGTGTAGGCACTCTGCAAAGCATGACACAAGCATCTCAGCGCAGAGGCTGGGGAAGCTATTTCGAAGGCAAAAAATAGTTGTGGGGTGAGAGAAAACTCTCACAATATTTTTGCTAGTATTTTCTTCATATTAGATTGCCAGCTGGGCATCTAAATTATTGTAATCAGAAAACCCGATGAACATTAATAATAAAACCTCATCTGCTGCCCCGGTTTTCCCAAGTTGAGTTTTTCCAGGGACAATTGTCCAAAAATAATTGTGTCAAATTTAGTGTGTATGCTAGAATTTCTCGGTGTCTAGTATTTTATTTTCCACAGAATTTTTAAGGTGAAAATTGCAATTGTGATTTTATTCGTTATTGTCGTAGCAAATAAACTGCATAATTAAATTTGGAGTTAGAAGAATAATCTCCAGTAGCTACAATAGATAAAATTTTCACATGGTCTCAAAGCTTAATTGATCAATAGGGAAGCTCAGAAGTAGAGAAAGGAATTTCGTTGTTTAGAGGGAGCAACAAATCGAAATTCCCAAAGAAATTGTGTAGAGCCCAGAATAGGCAGTTCGAGTTGCTAGGGCAGCAATTCGATTTTGAAAGGAGGCAAGAAAATCGAATTGCCCAAATTAGTGATTCCAGCAATCAGAGGGAGCAGTCACAGCTCATATTTTCCCTAAGCAGAAACATGGTTGGATGCAGAGAATTTTTGTTGTAGGTTGGAGAGCAGAATCCGCATCTGGAGATTAAAAATATAAAAAAGAGGAATAGCACACTAAATTTGTTCAATTATAGCCATGGACAGAAGTAACCTTCAGGAAACTTCAGATTTGTCTTCCAGATTGAAAGGCGAATTTTCTTGTTTAGCAGGATCAGCTTCACAAGGACTCTGGTATATAGTCAGTGGAGCTCAGCTCACATGACAGGGGTTAGAGAATATTTCTCTAGCTACAAAGAGGAGTAGATGGATTTTCATATTACTATGGGAAACAGAACGAAATGTACTCTAGTAGGGAGAGGTACCATAGATTTTCATGGGGAATCAGGAGCAAGCACCAGCGCTTCAGATGTAGTGCATGCGACCGAATTTGCTATGAACTTGATTTTAGTATCCCAGTTATAGGATAAGGGGTATGACATTTACTTCGTGGGAGAGAAAGTGTATGTCAAACACCCGAGCTAGAAAAAGGTAAGACAAATTAGAGTTCGAAGTAACCAGAAGCCAGCCACCTCAGAATTTTTGGCAACATTGCTTATTGTCACGTGCCAGATGATAAAGGGACTAAACTGGATCAAACTGCAGAGAAGGGGTTTTTCGTTGGGTACAGCGAAACCTCAAAGGCATTTAGAATCTACATTCATAGCAGTAGGAAGATAGTAGTAAGGCGAGACATGAAGTTCGTGGAGGACTGAGCTTTCAGGAGGTCTTGTGAGATACCTACAAGTGATCAGAATTAGTCAACAGAAGCTCCTTTAGTCCAGCAGCAAGGGCAGCCAGTAGAACAAGCAGAGGGACAGTCACAAAGGACAAGTACTATGACCAGTACCAGTATTTCTTCAAGTTCAGGAAATTTGAGGAGTTCTCAGTAGATGGAGCAGCAGAGACAGAATGAGGAGCAGTGTAGTCCCCAACAGAGGGGACACAGAGACTGTGTAAGGTTGATGCAGTTCTACGCAAAGGCGACGTAGAAGGGAAGCAGAGCCTCTTTCCAGCAAGATCAGGGTCAGATTCTTCCAGTGACAGGGTGAGAGCATCTCACCACTTGTTTTGTCCAGTTTTTCTCTGTATCACATAAGCTAGTTGGGCATCCAACGAATTGTACTCAAAAAATTATTACTACTTAATGGTAAACCCTCATTTGTTGCACCTGTTTTCCCGCATTGGGCTTTTCCGGGGACATTTGTCCAAAACTAACTATTTAGATGTGTTGTATCTCTTTCCTGTTCAGTGTCGTGTTTCCAAATATAATTTAATTAAGTGAAGGTTGTAGTTGTATTTACTTCAATATTTATAGTAGAACATCGTAAATAACTTGCCTAAATGAACAAGTAGGAGAAGTAACATCAGTTTACTATAGTAGAGATTCAGGGACTCTGAATTTTCACATGGTATTGGAGCTGCAAGTGAAGCAAGAAGAGCAGAATCGGAAGACCCAGCGCTAAAGGAAGAAGGGAATTTGAAATTCCTGCAGAGGCAGCAATTCGAATCCCCAGAGGGTTTGCGCGGTTTAGGCCAGGAGGGCTAGATTTTCATGGTAAATCTCTCTCTGGCTGAGTCCATAGAGAGGTAAGGTTTCCATAGAGAAGTAACATTCAGGAGACTTCAGATTTGTCTTCCAGATTGAAAGGCGAAATTTCTTGTTTAGCAGGATCAGCTTCACAAGGACTCTGGTATATAGTCAATGGAGCTTCAGTTCACATGACAGGGGTTAGAGAATATTTCTTTAGCTACAAAGAGGAGTAGATGGATTTTCATATTACTATGGGAAACAGAATGAAATGTATTCCAGTAGGGAGAGGTACCATAGATTTTCATGGGAAATCAGGAGCAAGCACCAGCGCTTCGGATGTAGTGCATGTGTGCGGATTTGCTATGAACTTGATTTCAGTATCCCAATTATAGGATAAGGTGTATGACATTCACTTTGTGGGAAGAAATTGTATGTCAAACACCCAAGCTGGAAAAAGGTAAGACAAATTAGAGTTCGAAGTAACAGGTTGTACCGATTACAAATCGATTCTCCAATGGCACTGATAAGCAGTAACAGTAGCAGTGGGAAGGAATTGAATGAATTATGGCATGGGAGAATGGGACATCTACACCATGGAGCACTCAAGATGCTCAAAGAAACCGTAGCAGGGCTTCCTGAACTTGGAACTGAACACGATGATGTGTGCAAAGGGTGCGTACTTGGGAAGTATGCTAAGGTGGCATTTCCAAGAAATAACAGTAGAACTGATGGAGTGTTAGGACTTATACACTCAAATATTTGTGGCCCGATGTCCACTAGAGCTCTCAGAGGTGCCGAATATTTCGTCACCTTTATTGATGATCATTCCAACAAAACCTGGATCTACTTCTTGAAGACCAAGGATGAGGTCTTCGATCATTTCAAAGAGTTTAAAGCTCTCATGGATAATGCGACAGGGAAGAAGATCAAGGTCCTTCGCTGAGATAATGGTGGAGAATATATTGATAAAGAATTCACAGATTTATGTGCGAAGGATGACATCAAGAGAGAATGGACAACTCCATATAATCCACAGCAAAATGGGTAGCGCAGTGGAAAAATAAAACCAATGTTGGAGTTGCGAAGGCTATGTTATATGATCAGGATCTACCCAGATTTCTGCGGGCAGAAGCATGTAACACAACAGTGTGTATTCAGAACAGGACTCCTCATAGAGCATTGTGGAAGAAAAGGTTAGGAGCCTTCACAGGGAAGAAACCAGAAGCCAACCACCTCAGAATTTTTGGCAACATTGCTTATTGTCACGTGCCAGATGATAAAAGGACTAAACTGGATCAAACTGCAGAGAAGGGGTTTTTCGTTGGGTACAACGAAACCTCAAAGGCATTTAGAATCTACATTCATAGCAGTAGGAAGATAGTAGTAAGGCGAGACATGAAGTTCATGGAGGACTGAGCTTTCAGGAGGTCTCGTGAGATACCTACAAGTGATCAGAATTAGTCAACAGAAGCTCCTTTAGTCCAGCAGCAGGGGCAACCAGTAGAACAAGCAGAGGGACAGTCACAAAGGACAAGTACTATGACCAGTACCAGTATTTCCTCAGGTTCAGGAAATTTGAGGAGTTCTTAGTAGATGGAGCAGCAGAGACAGAATGAGGAGGAGCAGCGTAGTCCCCAGCAGAGGTCACACAGAGACTGTGTAAGGTTGATGCAATTCTGTGCAAAGGCGACGCAGAAGGGAAGCAGAGCCTCTTTCCAACAAGATCAGGGTCAGATTCTTCTAGTGACAGGGTGAGAGCATCTCACTACTTGTTTCGTCCAGTTTTTCTCTGTATCAAATAAGCTAGTTGGGCATCCAACGAATTGTACTCAAAAATTACTATTGCTTAATGGTAAACCATCATTTGTTGCACCTGTTTTCCCGCATTGGATTTTTCCGGCGACATTTGTCCAAAACTAACTGTCTAGATGTGTTGTATCTCTTTCTTGTTCAGTGTCTTGTTTCCAAATATAATTTAATTAAGTGAAGGTTGTAGTTGTATTTACTTCGATATTTATAGTAGAACACCGTAAATAACTTGCTTGAATAACAAGTAGGAGAAGTAACATCAGTTTACTACAGTAGGGATTCGGGGATTCTGAATTTTCACATGGTATTGGAGCTGCAGGTGAAGCAAGAAGAGCAGAGTCGGAAGACCCAGCGCTAAAAGAAAAGGGAATTTGAAATTCCTGCGGAGGCGGCAATTCGAATCCCCAGAGGGTTTACGCAGTTCAAGCCAGGAGGGCTAGATTTTCATGGTAAATCTCTCTCTGAGTGAGTCCATAGAGAGGTAAGGTTTCCATAGAGAAGTAACATTCAGGAGACTTCAGATTTGTCTTCCAGATTGAAAGGCGAATTTTCTTGTTTAGCAGGATCAGCGTCACAAGGACTCTGGTATATAGTCAGTGGAGCTTCAACTCACATGACAGGGGTTAGAGAATTTCTCTAGCTACAAAGACGAGTAGATGGATTTTCATATTACTATGGGAAACATAACGAAATGTACTCCAGTAGGGAGACGTACCATAGATTTTCATGGGGAATCAGGAGCAAGCACCAGCGCTTCAGATGTAGTGCATGTGCCCAGATTTGCTATGAACTTGATTTCAGTATCCCAATTATAGGATAAGGGGTATGACATTCACTTTGTGGGGAAGAAAGTGTATGTCAAACACCCGAGCTGGAAAAAGGTAAGACAGATTAGAGTTCGAAGTAACAGGTTGTACCGATTACAAATCGATTCTCCAATGCCACTGATAAGCAATAACAGTAGCAGTGGGAAGGAATTGAATGAATTATGACATAGGAGAATGGGACATCTACACCATGGAGCACTCAAGATGCTCAAAGAAACCATAACAGGGATTCCTGAACTTGGAACTGAACACGATGATGTTTGCAAAGGGTGCGTACTTGGGAAGTATGCTAAGGTGGCATTTCCAAGAAATAACAGCAGAGCTGATGGCGTGTTAGGACTTATACACTCAGATATTTGTGGCCTGATGTCCACTAGAGCTCTCAGAGGTGCCGAATATTTCATCACCTTTATTGATGATCATTCCAAGAAAACCTAGATCTACTTCTTGAAGACCAAGGATGAGGTCTTCGATCATTTCAAATAGTTTAAAGCTCTCATGGATAATGCGACAGGGAAGAAGATCAAGGTCCTTCGCTGAGATAATGGTGGAGAATATATTGATAAAGACTTCACAGATTTATGCGCGAAGGATGGCATCAAGAGATAATGGACAACTCCATATAATCCACAGCAAAATGGGTAGCGCAGTGGAAAAATAAAACCAATGTTGGAGTTGCAAAGGCTATGTTATATGATCAGGATCTACCCAAATTTTTGCGCGCAGAAGCATGTAACACAACAGTGTGTATTCAGAACACGACTCCTCGTAGAGCATTGGGGAAGAAAATGTTAGGAGGAGTCTTCACAGGGAAGAAACCAGAAGCCAGCCACCTCAGAATTTTTGGCAACATTGCTTATTGTCACGTGCCAGATGATAAAAGGACTAAACTGGATCAAACTGCAGAGAAGGGGTTTTTCATTGGGTACAGCGAAACCTCAAAGGCATTTAGAATCTACATTCATAGCAGTAGGAAGATAGTAGTAAGGTGAGACGTGAAGTTCATGGAAGACTGAGCTTTCAGGAGGTCTCGTGAGATACCTACAAGTGATCAGAATCAGTCAACAGAAGCTCCTTTAGTCCAGCAGCAGGGGTAGCCAATAGAACAAGCAGAGGGACAGTCACAAAGGACAAGTACTATGACCAGTACCATTATTTCCTCAGGTTCAGGAAATCTGAGGAGTTCTCAGTAAACGGAGCAGCAGAGGCAAAATGAGGAGGAGCAGCGCAGTCCCCAGCAGAGGTGACGCAGAGACTGTCCAAGGTTGATGCAGTTCTGCGTAGAGGCTGACGCAGAAGGGAAGCAGAGCCTCTTTCTAGCAAGATCAGGGTCAGATTCTTCCAGTGACAGGGTGAGAGCATCTCACTACTTGTTTTGTCCAGTTTTTCTCTGTATCAGATAAGCTAGTTGGGCATCCAACGAATTGTACTCAAAAATTACTAATGCTTAATGTTAAACCCTCATTTGTTGCACCTATTTTCCCACATTAGGTTTTTCCGGGGACATTTGTCCAAAACTAACTGTCTAGATGTGTTGTATCTCTTTCCTATTCAGTGTCTTGTTTCCAAATATAATTTAATTAAGTGAAGGTTGTCGTTGTATTTACTTCGATATTTATAGTAGAACACCGTAAATAACTTGCATGAATTAACAAGTAGGAGAAGCAACATCAGTTTACTACAGTAGGGATTCGGGGATTCTGAATTTTCACATGGTATTGGAGTTGCAGGTGAAGCAAGAAGAGCAGAGTCGGAAGACCCAGCGCTGAAAGAAGAAGGGAATTTGAAATTCCTGCAGAGGCGGCAATTCGAATCCCCAGAGGGTTTGCGCAGTTCAAGCCAGGAGGGCTAGATTTTCGTGGTAAATCTCTCTCGAAGTGAGTCCATAGAGAGGTAAGATTTCCAAATCGAAATTTGTCAGCGACAAAGAGAGCAACGCAGCAGAAGCTTCAGCGAAGCGGGGTTCTCTGGTGGGGCGTGGTTTTCTGTAGGCAGTTGTTGGCCAGAAAGACGTCAGAGGGACGAGAGAGACACGGTTCAAGGAATTCTTCCTTAGAAGACTTCCAGCGAAGGAGTCTGAATTCTCACTAGTTGAGCAACAACGAAGAGGGGCAGATCTACAAGCTCCACCAGGGAATGCGTAGGCCAGTCTAGTGTTGTGCAGAGGAGAGAGGAGGTTATTCAACTTTTTCGATTAGCAGAGATGGCAGCGAGTGGACTGAGAGATCAGGATAGGTTGGATGGGACATCCAGCTATGTGATCTGGAAGGCAAGGATGTCATGCCTTCTACGTCAACAGCGTGGTAGCTGAGCCCGCGGATCCAAATCCACTCAAGAAGTACAAGGGAGAAATGGCGAAGACAAAAAGAATGATCCTTGAAGGAGTGAAGGATCATATAGTCTGTCACATCGCTGGCAGAAACACTGCCAAGGAGATGTGCAATGCATTGTCAACGCTGTATCAAGGATATTCAGAGCAGCAAAAGATGTACTTGGAGCAGAAGACGAAATCTATGCAGATGCAGAAGGGGGAACGCATCGATTTGTTCCTTGCAAAGCTTCAGGAGACCTGAGATGAATTGGAAGTTGTAGGGTCAACACCTCAAGGTTCTGAGATGGTAAGACTGTTCCTAAAATCAGTATCTGAGGAGTGGCAAGTCTTTGTCCAGAGCATCCTGGGCAGGGCGACTTTGCCAAACTGGAATGAGATATGAGCAGCTCTTAAGCAAGAGGAGCTGAGGAGGGACTTGGTCAAGTGTAAACTTGACGGAAGCAGCAACAGTGGGTCGAGAAGCCCAAAGAGGAGGAAGAGAATGCAGCCCTCGCACCGAAGGGGCAGCAGGAGCAACGGAAGAAGAAGAAAGATGTTTAAAAGATCAAACGCTTCAGGTGTGGTGAACTCGGTCACTATGCAACACAGTGTCCTCTCAGAAAGAAGGACAAAGATGAGAAGCACAATCTGAAAGTTGCAGCCACGAAGATCGAGGAGGATGAGTTTGCCATGACAGCCGAGATACCCCTCCAGAAGGGAGGTGGGTTGATTTAGAGTTGTAGTTCAAAATAGCTACAGATGGGCAAGATCCTTGAGAAGCCCACCTCTAGGATTAATTCCTTGCTACAGGAACCCAGATCAAAAGTAGCAGGATGGACCAGTGTCAGCTGGTGCAAAGGAGTGCCAGAGTGACAGTTGCGAAGGCTAGTAGCGCCAGAGACTAAGCAGCGCAGAGCAGAGTTGGCAGAAGTGTAAATGGCACAGAGCGGAGGACAGCAGCAGTGCAGAGGCTTCAAAGGGTCAATGTAGAGACCAATGTTGCAGGAAGCGTCCCCCCCAGCAGTTCTAAGGCCCGAAGCGCGTCCCATGCGGATGCGTCCAGGAAGCATCCCCGGAAGCGCGCTTCCGCCTGTTTTGGACGCTTCATGGATGCTTCCTAGACGCTTCCTGGACGCTTCCACCTGTTTTGGACGCTTCCGCCTGTTTGGGATGTTTATTTCGAGTACAAATGCAAAAAAATATAAATATATATATATAGCAGACGCTTCGCTTCCTAGATTTTTGGAAAATGACACTTCCGCGTCCCTGCTTCCAAAAAAACGTCCCCGCTTCGTGCAACATTGGTAGAGACTAGCAGCAATCAGAACTCCAACAACGAGATGCATCAGACTAAACACCAGTTCAATAATTTGGGATGCTTTTCTGTTGCTGATACAGTAGCATCAGCAGTTGGAGAAGGTTGCAATGCAGATGCAGTTGGCAGATGAGAGGGAGTTGCAGTACAGATGCAGTGTTGACAGTGGCAGGATCAGCAGTAGTACAGATGCAGCATTTGCATAGTAGTTGGTGGACAGGATGTCAGACATCAGCAGCGCAGAACGAGATGTTACAGAACAGAGTGATGCTTCAGTAGGTTGCATTGCTAGAGCATATTCCTCGATAAGAGGGAGTGTGGATTTCTCGTAGCATCAGATGTGCTCTAAGTCTCAAAATCTACAGCGAGGCTTAGACACATATATTCTCCAATACCCATAAATCGTTTTGGGAAATTCCACCCGGAGACAATTTTATTAAAATAATTAATTATTTTTAATGGGACCCTAAGTCTAAACTTAGGAAATTAAAATAGTTAATGGGTATTAATCTAAACTATAGGTGCAACTTCTAGAAGAAGACGAGGATCAAGCCAAAATGATCTAAGCCATTGATTAAAAGTTAATCTGGTTCGCTGGTTGTCCAACAAAAAGATATAAGAAGAGGTTTGAGGAGCACTTGGAGAACACACATAGGAGAGATCAAAAGTTCGATTTTTTGAAGCAAATCAGTTGTCGGAGAGATTTTCGATAATGATCTTTTGCAAAGAAGGGCAGGGATAGTATCTGGTGAGGAGACTTTTCCTGGGCCAGACAGTACAAGGCAAGAGGACAGAACGACGTCCAGAGAGAGGATGACGTTAGCCCACGTAGTGCTGACACACTGGCAGCGCAGAACCTAGAGGGAGATCGAATTTCCTGCTGAGGAAATCGAGTTTCAGAATCCGCGAGACGGGGTGTGAGACAAGGATGCTGGAAATCAAAGTTTCTGGGTAGCAGAGTATCAGAAGGAAGAGCAATGCAGTCCCCAGCAGAGATGACACAGAGACTGCGCCGGGTTGACACAGTTTTGCACAGAGGCTAACGCAGAAGGGACGAAGAGCCTCTTTCCAACGAGATTAGGGTTAGATTCTTCCAGTGACAAGGTGAGAACATCTCACTACTTGTTTTGTCCAGTTTTTCTCTGTATCGGATAGTCAATTGGGCATCCAACGGATTGTACTCAAAAATTCCTACTGCTTAATAATAAACCCTCAGTTGTTGCATCGGTTTTCCTGCATTGGGTTTTTCCAGGGACATTTGTCCAAAAATAACTGTGTAGATGTGTTGTATCACTTTCCTGTTCAGTTTCATGTTTCCGCATATAATTTAATTAACTGAAGGTTGCAGTTGTATTTACTTCAATATTTAGAGTAGAACACTGTAAATAACTTGCATGAATTAACAAGTAGGAGAAGTAACATCAGTTTACTACAGTAAAGATTCGGGGATTCCGAATTTTCACATGGTATTGGAGCTGTAGGTGAAGCAAGAAGACCAGAGCCGAAAGACCTAGCGCCGAAGGAAGAAGGGAATTCGAAATTCCTACAGAGGCAGGAATTTGAATCCCAGAGGGTTTGCGCAGTTCAGGCCAGAAGGGCTAGATTTTCATGATAAATCTCTCTTTGAGTGAGTCGACAGAGAGGTAAGGTTTCCAGATCGAAATCTATCAGCAGCAAGGGAGCAGCGCAGCAGAAGCTTCAGCGAAGAGGGGTTCTTTGGTGGGACGCAGTTTTCTGCAAGCAGTTATTGGGTAGAAAGACGTCAGAGGGAAGAGAGAGACACGGTTTAGGGAATTCTTCCTCAAAGGAATCCCAGCGAAGGAGTTTGAATTCTCACTAGCTGAGCAACAGCGAAGAGGAGCAGATCTACAAGCTCCAGCAGGGAGTGTGTAGGCCAGTCTAGTGCTGCGCAGAGAAGAGAGAAGACTATTCAATTTTTTCGATTGGCAGAGATGGCAGCGAGTGGACTGAGAGATCAGGAGAGGTTGGATGGGACATCCAACTATGTGATCTGGAAGGCAAAGATGTCATGCCTTCTGGATGAATATTTTCTCAAAGTCTACGTCGACAGCGTGGTAGTTGAGCCCGCGGATCCAGATCCGCTCAAGAAGTACAAGGGAGAAATGGCGAAGACAAAAAGAATGCTCCTCAACGGAGTGAAGGATCATATAGTCTATCACATCACTGGCAGAAACAATGCCAAGGAGATGTGGAATGCATTCTCGACATTGTATCAAGCATCCTCCGACCAGCGGAAGATGTACTTGGAGTAGAAGATGAGATCTATGCATATGCAGAAGGGGGGACACATTGATAAGTTCCTTGCAAAGCTTCAAGAGACCCGAGATGAATTGGCAGTTGTCGGGTCAACACCTCAAGGTTCCAAGATGGTAAGACTGGCCCTAAATTCAGTATCTGAGGAGTGGCAAGTCTTTGTCCAGAGCATCTTGGGCAGGGCGACTTTGCCAAACTAGGATGAGATGTGGGCAACTCTTAAGCAAGAGGAGCTCAGGAGGGACTTGATCAAGTGTAAACTTGACGGAAGCAGCAGCAATGGGTCAAAGCCCAAGGAGGAGGAAGAGAATGCAACCCTCACATCCAAGGGGCAGCAAGAGCAACGGAAGAAGAAGAAAGATGTTTCAAAGATCAAATGCTTCAGGTGTGGTGAACTCAGTCACTACGCAACACAGTGTCCTCTTAGAAAGATGCACAAAGATGAGAAGCATGATCCGAAAGTTGCAGCCGCGAAGATCGAGGAGGATGAGTTTGCCATGACAGCCGAGATACTTCGAGGAGGGAGGTGGGTTGATTTAGAGCTATAGTTCGAAAGAGATACAAATGGGCAGGATCCTTGAGGATCCCACCTCTCGAATCAATTCCTTGCTACAAGAGCCCAGATCAGAAGTAGTAGGATGGACCAATGTCAGTTGGTTCAGAGGTGTGTCGGAGTGATAGTTGCAAAGGATAGTAGCGTCAGAGACTAAGCAGCGCAGAGCAAATGTCAGCAGCAGCGCAGAGGCTTCAAAGGGTCAATGTACAGACTAGCAACAGTCAAAACTCCAACAACGAGATGCATCATACTGAACACCAGTTCAGTAATTTGGGATGCTTTGTCGTTGTTGATGCAGTAGCAGTAGCAGTTGGAGAAGGTTGCAGTGCATATGCAGTTGGCAGTGCCAGCAGCAGCATGGATGCAGAATTGAGAGGGAGTTGCAGTATGGATGCAATGTTGACAGTGGCAGGGTCAGCAGCAATACAAATGCAGCGTTTGCGCAGTAGTTGGTGGACAGGATGTCAGACATCAACAGCGCAGAAGGAGATGGTACAGAACAGAGTGATGCTTCAGCAGGTTGCATTGCTAGAGCACATTCCTCGCTAAGAGGGAGTGTTCATTTCTAGTAGCATCGGATGTGATCTAAGTCTCAAAATTTGCAGGGAGACTTAAACACATGCATTCTCCAATACCCAGAAATCGTTTTGGGAAATTCCACTCGGAGACAGTTTTATTAAAATACTTAATTATTTTTAATGGGATCCTAAGTCTAAACTTAGGAAATTAAAATAATTAATGGTATTAATCTAAACTGTAGGTGTAACTTCTAGAAGAAGACGAGGATCAAGCCAAAATGATCTAATCCATTGATTAGAAGTTAATCTGGGTCATTGGTTGTCCAACAAAAAGATATAAGAGGAGGCTTGAGGGGCACTTGGAGAACACACAGAGGAGAGATCAAAAGTTCGATTTTCAGAAGCAGAGCAGCTTCCGGAGAGATTTTCGATAGTGATCTTTTGCAGAGAAGGGCAAGGATAGTATCTGGTGAGGAGTCTTTTCTTTCAAAAGCCGGGAGCCGAGGTGTGAGATAGGGAGGCTAGAAATCAAAGTTTCTAGGTAGCAGAGGATCAGAAGGAAGAGAAGCGCAATCCCCAACAAAAGTGACACATAGACTACGTAGGGTTGACGCAATTCTACGCATAGGCTGACGCAGAAGGAACGTCGAGCCTCTTTCCAGCGAGATCAGGGTTAGATTCTTCGAGTGACAGGGTGAGAGCATCTCACTACTTGTTTTGTCCAGTTTTCCTCTGTATCAAATAGCTAGTTGGGCATCGAACGAATTGTACTCAAAAATTACTACTGCTTAATAATATACCCTCATTTGCTGCACCGGTTTTCCCACATTGGGTTTTTCTGGTGACATTTGTCCAAAAATAATTGTGTAGATGTGTTGTGTCACTTTCCTGTTCAGTTTCTTGTTTCTGCATATAATTTAATTAAGTGACGGCTGCAATTGTATTTACTTCGATATTTACAGTAGAACACTATAAATAACTTGCATGAATTAACAAGTAGGAGAAGTAACAGCAGTTTACTGCAGTAGGGATTCAAGCATTCCGAATTTTCACAATGGGTTCTAGCAGATAGCAGTGCTACGCAGCGACATCCTACGAGAAGAGAGAGTTATGAGCTCCTCGTATGTTTGGGGGATCTAGGGACCCGGTTGATGGGTGGATCACTTCCCTTTGTGAGGAGCAGGGTCATGGCAGAGGGTGATCCACGGCATGGCGAGGAAAACTTATCTTGTTATGGCTCAGGGTCGAGATTGTCAGTTGAGGGGTAGATATCGGCATCATGGGCGTGCCCAGGAAGGATGAGCTTGGCTCTCACAGATCTTTCGCCACTAGGCCTCATGAG
This sequence comes from Pinus taeda, assembly GCA_000404065.3. Lineage (NCBI taxonomy): Eukaryota > Viridiplantae > Streptophyta > Pinopsida > Pinales > Pinaceae > Pinus > Pinus taeda. Next base: position 194,380 of record APFE030182289.1, read on the forward strand.
AGGACGCACATGGTGAGGAGTATGTCATAATCAGAGTAGCGCAGCTTCAACATGGTGGCACTGTTGAATTTTCTAAGTCTATCAGTTAGAAAATTAATCTGTATTTTGCTGGTTTATTTCTTCTACTTGTAAATTTTGAACAAGTTATTTAAGACATTTAAATACCGAAATAAACACAATACAGTCACAACATCTACAGATCATCAGCTAAAAGAAAGCAAACACACAAGTGACACCGTTTTTTTGGACAAATGTCCCTGGAAAAACCCAATGCGGGAAAACCAGTGCAGCTATTCTGAAGGTTTATTATTATGCAGTATTTCCTCGAGTATAACTAGGTGCCTAATCGGCTCACCCGACAGAGAAAAATACATGGCAATAATACCTCTATATTCGGAAACAGGTATTCAAAAAACCTATCCCACGAAACCCTCTCTGACAACTCTGAAGCTCAGTGCTGGCCCTTCTGGCCTCTGCGTCAACCTTCTATTGACATGCGTCAGTCCCAGGACCCTCTCCGTCAGCCCTTTGAGGCACTGTGTAGCCTCTAGGACCCTCTGCATCACTCCAACAGCCTCTACGTGGATCACGCAATCCCTCTAGCCTCTGCGTTGTCTCTGCTGGGCTCTGTGTGGCCTGAACTGGCTGCTGCTCTCGCTCTCTCTGCTTCTGCACTAGTCTCTCAGTATTGTCTCTGCCTCTTTGTCTAGTACTCACTGCCCCTCGCTGTTGATCACTGATTCACTTTTGCTTAGCAACCCCACTCTAGCAAAATGAATGATTGATCACTCTGGTGTGTTCTCCAACTGACCCTCAAGCCTCCTCTTATACTTTTTCCTGTTGGTCCATCAACGGCCAAGATTAAATCTCTAATCAACAGCTAAGATTAGATTTGGCTTGATCCATGACTTTTGGAACCTTCTAACCCAATTTTATATTAATACCTATTAATATTTTATTTTTCCTAAATTTAGACTTAGGAACTCCATTAAAAATATTAATTATTTTAATATCTCCCAAACTGGGTACAATCCGTCCAAACCATTTATGGGTCTTGGAGATCTCATGTTCTTTAGCCTTTCCACCAATTTTCATGGCTAGAGAACATCCGATGCTACCCCAAATCAACAGGCACCACTTTGAGATTAGTAGGGAACCTGATCATCACCGCTCTTCGCAACTCAATAACCTTCAGGGATGAGCTAGCTACTATAGGGGGAGATCATGCAGATCTTCCATTGGGCTTTAACGAGTCACCAACAGCGTGGGGGATTTCATTAGCATGGCCGGTGGGCAGCAAATGATATCCGGAGAAGCTCACGTGAGCGAGACGCTATCTCTACAGGGATTGTGTGGTATCTTCGACAGTATACTCCTGGATTGCATGGGATGGCCTATGTGGTAGGACAACTTCACGAGGAGTTGGGCATGGTGCCACATTATCATGATCCCCTACTCATTGATGGTATACATGGGACTTTTGGTACTTATACTGGGTAAGATAGTGATTGTAGCGAGGGGAGCTTCAAGTGGGACAGGATGGTTTGGGATCCTGGAATCGAGGGATTCTTTCATGTCAAGACAGTGCAGAGACCTGGGATGACTCAGTGGCACATTTGGGACCCTAGTATTACTGATGGTGATAGGGAGTGATCAACGAACAGAGGAGGCGTTGGTTCAGGTATTGCTTGAGGGCAAGCAATTTTTGGAGGGGAGGACTATAATATCCCCAATTTTGATTTTCAACATTAAAGATGAGTTTGGGGAGAGGACGCAATTCCAACAATGGGACTTAGGAAGAAAAGAGAATATTGTGGCTCAAGTGGTAAGTGGGGCCTATAGGAAAGAGAAATTTGATCCAAGGAGGGAACTCGCACTCTTGGAAGAGAGGGGAAAGTGAAGGGAGTGCGAATTAGGAGAGAGAGAGAGAGAGTGGGGATCACAAGGAGAGAAGGAGCCACGAATTATAAATAGAGCAAGAGGCACTCATTTTGGTCATTAATTCATCTATTCAAAAACTTGTCTTTGACATAGCACGCTTGAGCAGAAGCCAATTTTGCAAGTGTTGTTTAGCACACGAGTGTCTCCGAGCAGAGATCTCAACCCTTGCTTTGGTGGACTTCGAGTGCCAACCCAAGGAGGGAGTTCCATCCTTTTCCGATTGTTCCAGCAATGGGAGTGAGTTTGTGTGGAGGAGACACTAGCAGCAGCGCAGGGACTAAGTAATGCTTGAAGGTGAGACACTTGGGAGTCGAGAAGTGAAGGAGGTTTGGGTCTATAACTTGAGGTGGAGACTCGGGAAGTGTTTTGGGGCATCTTCCAGCATTTTGGCAGAGCAGCAAACACAACATTTGCTACAGGTTGCATCTTCTGCTTATGGAGGAGGGCCAAGCATTTGGGGTCAATTTTGGAGCGTCAAAACTTGGACAAACCCTTTCTAGGTTTCTTTTAGGTTTTTAACAAGAACCTCGGAAATAATTTGGCAGAATTCTTTGGGCAGATTTGAGGGGTCAAACAAGGGTCCCAAGTCAACCAGCAACTAGAGGAGCTAAGGGAAATTTGGGCTAAAATTCCGACATCAACATTTGGCCAATTCCTTTGTGGGTTTTTCTGGGTTATTGGTGGAGAGCCCGAGGTTAATTTCCTGAAATTTTTCAAGCACTGGAGGAGGCACTAGCAACTATTATTTGCAGCCAGTAGTGCGGTTTTCACTGGGACAGTGCAGAGTTTGTTGGGGATAACCATATTGCATGTTAGAGCAGTTGATTTCATCACCTGGATATTGTTGCCTTGCCTTGAGTAAGCTCAGGTGCATGCTTTTTGTTTTATCTTTATACCCAGCAATTATATTAATAAAATGGCTCAGCACCATGCAATTTATGGAGATTTCTAGTTGTTTGATGTGCTATACATTTTTGTATATGTTTTTACTCTGTTTGCTTTGTTTATCATTGTAAATTTCCATTAGGAATACTACAAAAATCGCTTTATTAGGGCTGCTGTCATCAACCCTAGGCAATTTAGGGCCTCTTGAAACCCTAGTTCAGCAAGAAGGCTTCAACATAAGGCTTATTGAATGTTTTTCATTCCATATTGTTGATCATACCCTTAAAGCAAACCTTTTTCTTGTGCTTGTATGCCTAGATGCATTGTTACTAAATCATATCTTGAAACCCTAGGCTTCAAGTTCCCTTCCCTAGGTTTCTTCATCGGTATGTTGTTTCTTTATATAAAGAATTATTCCCTAATCCAAGTAAAAAGTACCTTGATCAAGTCTCTCTTACACCACCTTGATCCTGTTAACTTTGAATACCTTTAGGTGATATATAGTCGGAAGCCTCCTGTGTGGTGAAATTCCACTAAAGAGTAGGAGGTGGAGTGCTAAGGAGATAGTGGTAGCCACCTCATTATTGTATCTTAGACTAGCTCTTGCCTTGTGAGGCATCTCACAAGAGCTACTAGATTTTGAGGCAACAGGGGGGATGTTAGGATATTTAGACACTTACGATTTAGTTAAGATCGACTTGGTCTAACGTGTCTTTAGGTAAAAGTGTATTTTTTTAGTATGCTTTGTGGTAATGTAATCTGACAATCACGATATGTTTTAGACATAACGTGATTCAACAACTCATATTCTCCTCAATACTAATAGTTATTATTATGTGGCTTGACATCGAATTGGTCTATGATCTTTATTTAAAAAGCATAAAGGTGTTAAATCTACTAATATCAACCCGCATTTTTTTCTTGCAACAATTATGTACTCCCATCAATTTACTTATTAACTAATAAATTCTGAATTGTTGAAAAATAAAATCACTGGTATTTTAATTTCCAGAAATTTATGTGCAGCGGAAATAAAATCAAAGAGAGATCAATTACACATTTCAACAAATAAACACCCACGATAATTCTCCTTCATTAATTAATCTCAGGAAATCAAGGTTTTGACCCACAAAGAAATTACAAAGAAATGTGCATTGACTATGTTACCCACCAAAAGTGGGTAACCCCTAGGAGAAAATTTTCTCCTCTTCATCTCTTCCAGCTGACAGCGAGCAGCCCCAGAGAGCCACTTTGTAGCTAATGCGACGTGCCATTCATATCTCTACCATCTACATCAGTCATATGTTTCCTCGCCCATTTGTCAAGAGCACATGTTGGAAGGTGGGCTTCTAATCAAAAGGTATTTTATTCATTATGCAATCGGGTGCTTATGCTTGTTTACATTTGGGTGCTTATGCTTGTTTACATTTGGGCGTTGTGGCATAGATTATGAGGTGACTTGTAAGAAGGAAGGGTCTCGGTCGTAGTCTTGTTCCCTTGCCTTAAATGGGGGGAGGGATTAATTTTCTATCCTAGTCCAGTGGGACCTCCCCTAATGGCCCATGGCTTTAGAAAAGGGCACTACTTGGGAAGCCATGATTGAGATATTGTAGCCCCATCTATCTCTATTCCATACTAACTACTTTCCATCTTATATTATGAGCCCCTATTCCACCTCCCTTCTTCAGGTCAACTGACCACTGGTTCATTGGGATTTGGCATACACACATCCTCATACCTTGGGTAGGCCCTGGAAATGCACCCTAGGAGGTTGTTGCAGCTAAAAGAAAAAGAAAGAGCATATGATGGCTAAAAGAAAAGCAAAAGATTGTCGGGACTTACAAATTAGCACGTGGGCAAAAACCAAGCATGAGCTCTACCTCTATCATATGCCCATCACCTAATTCCTGGGCCAATGTTGCCCTATTTAATAGAAGACAAGGAACCCTTGCATGTCCCAACCCCTAATGGGCAATGAACAGCCCCATCGTAAAGGGGGTAATAACTACTATACATCATACAAAGCAAGCTCTCATTCCTCGAGCTACGAGCAGTAATATAAGGAAAAATCAAGAAAAAGTAAAAGGCAATATAGACGGGTGGAAAAACAAAGGCCAAGATAACTCATGCATCCACGATAGCTCCCTCTTCACATCTATACACCCAGGATGAGGTATTCAATCATAGTCGGTCCCTTTGACCATGGCACTTGGTCATGGAGTTCTTTTCCCCTCTGTTCCATCATTATTCACATGGCACCTATTGATTGAAGGACGGATTGAGGACATGCCACTTCCCTTTGGGGGTTGGGAACACCTAATAGAGTCGTCTTTTTAGCCGCTCCAACCGAGGTAGGTAACACCATTATGCGACTACGGCCCCAATTTTGGAAGAGAAGCAACATATGAAGTGTTATTATGCCCATTTCTTTCAAGCTTGGTTCACTTATATGAACTAATTATTAATGTACGTGATGATGAAAGTTGCAACATTGGATATTGTGTGTAATTGGCTGGTGGTTCCATCTATTAGTTTGGGCAATTTAACTGGTGTCCAAGTCCTCTAAAGGGACATATTGACACCCACAAGTGATGCATTGAGAGCCATGGGACTCCGAACAATTGTAGAGCATCATTCGTAACCATGGGCACCTTCAACACACACAGCTTTTGCACTTTGCCCTATATTATTCATGGGATGATGCTATTGGACCAGTTTGCCCCCAGTCAGCTTAACATATATATATATATATATATATATATATGTTGTGGCAGTTTATCTAGGGCCCAAAAGAGGTTTATCTCGAGCCTTGAGACATGGGAGTGCTAGCACCATCTTCAATGCCCTCAACACTGGAGTAGAGACAAAGATTCTATCACTTTGAGACCCGTGAGACCCTGTTTTGTGCCCCAAACCCACATTTGGGGGTCACGAGATGATTTGCACTGAGCTACAGGGGCCAACCCCTAGATCTTGATTTTAGAGGCCTTCTACACTCGTCATCATACCAAAAGGTTGCAACATCAGCCTTAAGTAAGCCAACACAAGCATTATGTTAGCGTTTCAAATAGCATTTGTGGAGAGAAATATAATTTTGCAAAAGCTACCAGATTAGCTTGTGACCTAGGCCTGGCCTTGCACATTATTTCATTAGTGAAGGGGATTGTAGGCTAAAATAGGACTTGTTAGACCACATATATATCAGAGAGATCGTATTTGAATCTCTCACCATCGTCACACTTGGAATTTCGACCTCATAGTGGAATCCACACTTGTCCTCTTGTGGAAGATTTAGAACTCTTAGATGAATTTTGACATTTGTGTTGATTTGGGGTAGCATTGGATGTGCTCTAGCCACGAAAATTGGTGGAGAGGCTAAGGCGCATGAGATCTCCAATACCCAGAAAGGGTTTGGGCAGATTCTAAACAGTTTGAGAGATATTAAAATAATTAATATTTTTAATGGAGTCCCTAAGCCTAAAATTAGGGAAATTAAAATATTAATGTGAATTAATATAAAACTATGTTAGAATGGTCCAAAAGTCATGAATCAAGCCAGATCTAATCTTAGTCATTGATTAAGGACTTAATCTCGATCGTTGAATTGTCAACGAGAAAAGTATAAGAGAAGGCTTGAGGGTCACTTGGAGAACACACCAAGAGAACAAGATTTCGACTTTTTGGGGTTGGGTTTGCTGAGAAAGTTGAGTGATCAGAGTTGCAGCTGAGGGGCAATGAATACAGAAGCAAAGAGGCAGAGATAGCACCGGGAGGATCAATGCAGTAGCCGGTGAGAGGGACGCAAAACCAACAAAGGGTTCACGTAGAGCCAGCCAAGGCTCACGCAGAGGCAACCAGGAGTTGCGCAGTGCCTCAGAGGGCCAGCGTGAGTGACACAGAGGGCCAGAGAACTGACGCAGTGCCTCCAAAGGCTCACGCAGGCCAAGCCAGAGTGACGTTGGGCTAACGCTAGGCCAGAGGGAGCTGAAGCGGTCCCTAGAGGCTGACGTTAGGGTTTCGTGGGGCAGATTGGAGCTGTGGATCTGCCAGAGTGTTTATACAGGGTTTCAGCTGGAATATCTGCTTCCGAGTAAAGAGGTACTACTACCGAGATTTTTCTCTGTTGGGTGAGCTGGATTTGGCACCGAGATTGTATTATGAAACTGCTTAATAAATCAAACCCTCAGATAGCTGCACCAGTTTTCCCACATTGGGTTTTTCCGGGGACATTGGTCCAAAAACAACGATGTCACTTGTGTGCTTGTTTTGTTTCCTTCAGTTGATGATCTGTAATGTGTTGAGCATGTACTTGTATTTATTTCCAGTATTTACATGGTAAATAACTTGTTAATTAACAGAACAAGTAAGTAGGAATAAATCAGTAGAGTACATGAAGGGTTTCTAACAATTAGACTTAGAAATTCCAACATGGTATTAGAGCATGGTTGCAGATCACAGGAGAACTGAGGACATCAGCCAAGCAGAGCAGCAATAGCAAAAAACAGCTATCCCGAGTGACAGAAGTTGTTCCTAGTAGAGAAGCAGCAAGGAAGGGGTGACAATGCCTGCGTCATCAAGTTCGAGCCAAGAAGAGATAGCGTAGAGGTTGAGGGAGGCAAAGACAGGCTCATGCAGAGCCACACAAAGACCAGGAGGGCTGACGCAGTTGGCTGAGGAAGTTGATTTGTCAGTGTCGGGATTGCGCAAAGCCTACGAGCTCTAACCTTCAGTTTGCTGAGATTTAGGAGGCTGTGGGTAAGTTGCAGAGTGGGGTTGGTGGGGTACTGTAGTCAAAACAGTACCTAACAGGCCAAGGCCAAGGAGGAGGGAGCTGCTACGAGGATTTCTAGCCGAGAAATCCGGATCAGTGGTGAAGCTGCACTAACGATCGAAGTGGGGACATCTCGACATTGGCAAAAGGGTTTCCAGGAGGGAAATCGAGGCTCAGAAGGAGTCACACCAAGAACTTCCAGGAGGGAAGTAGAGGAGCAGTGAGATGGCAGTGAACGGGATAAGAGACCAGGACAGACTGGAGGGAGCCTCAAACTTCGTAGTCTGGAAGGCCAGAATCCTATCCGTTCTAGACAAAAATTGAGTCAAGCACTTCGCCTTGAGGATGATAGCTATCCCAATTGACCCAGTTGATAACGACAAGTGCGAGGAGGCAACGGCGAGGGCCAAGAGCATCATTCTTGACGAGGTCAAGGACCATGTAATACCACATATTGCCGAAAAGGACACGACAAATGAAATGTGGGAGGCCCTAAAGAAATTGTACCAGCATACGTTTGTGCAAAGAAGGATGTTACTATAAAATCAGCTGCGACCATACCAGATGCAGAAGGGAGAACAGATCGACCCCTTCCTCGGTCGATTGAAGGAGATCCGGGATCAGTTGACTTCTATAGGGGCCACGCCGGATCAAGAATTGATGGTGAGAACAGCCCTAAACGCAGTCTCAGAAGACTGGGAGGTGTTTGTCCAGAGTATACTGGGCAAGGCAACCCTTCCAAATTGGGAGGGTTGCTCTTCGCCAAGAAGAGATCAGAAGGCTGAGCAAGGCGGGCAGCAGTGGCAAGGGGATCAGAATCAAGAAGGAGGAGGAGGTGGATGCTACCCTAGCATCTGAGTGAAAGCAGGAGAAACGGAAGAAGAAGGACCTCTCCAAGGTCAAATGCTTCCACTGTGGGGAGCTGAGTCATTATTCGACCTAGTGTCCAAGGAAGAAGAGCAAGGGAGAGGCCTCCGAGACCAAGGCTGCACCAGCGAGAGCAGAGAAGGAAGTGGAGACAGACAATGACTGTGCCATGAGTGCACACACACCACTTGAGCGGAAGTGGGGAGACATCGAGTTGTAATCAGACGGACTACATGTGATGAGGGGCAGGATCCTCGAGGTACCCAGCATCTTGGATTAGACCTTGCTATGGGAACCACGAAGAGGAGTAGCAGTACTGGCGGATATTAGTAGAGACGGATGCGGATGGAGCGACAGAGGGAGCTACAGTGCAGGATTCCCAGGACAGCGTGAGGCAGCAATGCGAGAAGCACAGGAGTGTTGCACCAATGAAAGATGGCACAAAGACGTGTCCAATGATGTGAGATGCATGGAATAGTTGCAGCAGCACAGAGGTTAGAGAGGGAGCACTTGTCAGCGACAGAAGGAGCTTCAACATCATGGGTGTCTCTCACCTGACGGAGATGTCAGAGTTGGGAGATCAATTACTTACTTCTCAGTAACTGGGTTGCAGTGCAGCAGTTAGCAGTGGCAGTGGCAAGGCCATGGGCAGCAACACGGATGCAGAGGGAGTTGTCGTACAGATTCAGCAGTGGCAGTGGCAGAGCCATGGGTAGCAGTACAGGATGGAGCAGTGCAGAGGATGTTGGGCAGCAGGCCTAGCATTAGCACAGGGACCGATGTCAGATGATCAAAGTGATGCTCAGTGAGGAGTATTACTAGAGCACAGTCCTCGCTAAGAGGGAGTGTTAATTTGGGGTAGCATCGGATGTGCTCTAGCCACGAAAATTGGTGGAGAGGCTAAGGCACATGAAATCTCCAATACCAAAAAAGGGTTTGGCCAGATTCTAAACAGTTTGGGAGATATTAAAATAATTAATATTTTTAATGGAGTCCCTAAGTCTAAACTTAGGGAAATTAAAATATTAATGTGAATTAATATAAAATTGTGTTAGAATGGTCCAAAAGTCATGCATCAAGCCAAATCTAATCTTAGCCATTGATTAGGGACTTAATCTCGGCCGTTGAATTGTCAAAGAGAAAAGTATAAGAGGAGGATTGAGGGTCACTTGGAGAACACACCAAAAGATCAAGATTTCAACTTTATGGGGCTAGGTTTGCTGAGAAAGTTGAGAGAGTGATCAGAGTTGCAGCTGAGGGGTAGTGAATACGGAAGTAGAGAGGCAGAGATAGCACCGGGAGGATCAGCACAGTAGCCAGTGAAAGGGACACAGAACTAGCCAAGGGTTCACACAGAGCCAGCCATGGCTCATGCAGAGGCAACCAGGAGCTGTGTAGTGCCTTAGAGGGCCAGCGTGAGTGACGCAGAGGGCCAAAGGACTAACACAGTTGGGCTAACGTTGGGCCAGAGAGAGGTAACGCAATCAATCGAGGCTGATGTTGGTGTTTCGTGGGGCAGATTGGAGCTGTCGGAGTGTTTATCCGGGGTTTCAGTCGGAATATCTGCTTCCGGGTAGAGAAGTACTGCTGCTGAAATTTTTCTCTATTGGGTGAGCTAGATTTGGCACCCAGATTGTATTCTAAAACTGCTTAATAAATCAAACCCTCAGATAGTTGCACCAGTTTTCCCGCATTGGGTTTTTCCGGGGACATTGGTCCAAAAACAACAGTGTCACTTGTGTTCTTGTTTTGTTTCCTTCAATTGATGATCTGTAATGTGTTGAGCATGTACTTGTATTGATTTCCAGTAATTACATGGTAAATAACTTGTTAATTAACAGAACAAGTAGGTAGGAATAAATCAGTAAAGTACATGAAGGGTTTCTAACAATTAGACTTAGAAATTCCAACAATTTGGAGCTTATTCTTAGATATTTCTTGGAGATATTCTTTGAATAATGGAAGAAATTCTTGCATGTTGTCTTGTAAGTGCTCTTTATTATTGAATATCTATTTTTTTATGTCTAATACATGGAATTATTGATTCTAGGTCATGGTAAAATTGTGCCCTAATTTGTTGAAAATTAATGGAATTGTAATCTAGATGAATAGTGCATACATTAATCATGTATAACATGTATTGAATAGTCCTAATGGTAAACTTATTGTAGCTCTCCCATTAAAAATTCATTTTTCATTGAGTGAGTAAATGTTTCAAATTTGCGTGCTAGGGCATCAAATTTCAACCTCCTTGAGAACAAGTTTAGCTAACCTACATTATCTTAGGCTCTATTATCCCAAGGATCAAGGCACTAGTCCAACTTGTTGGTGATCAATCTCATATTTTATCCATCTTTTCTCTCTCTTAAATTCAATCCTTTCAAGGCTAAGGCTAGAAACTAGGGCTTAGGGAAAAATTCTGTGGAAGAGGTATTTTAATGGTTGGAGAGCCTAAACATCAAGTTGGTAGGATTTTCCACAAAACCTATCAATTTGGTGGGCACCCATTTCAATTTCATCCATAAATTCTCTTGCCCTAGGTGTTTTCCATAAGAGGGAAACCCTAGTTTTTCTTCCCTCAACTTAATGACTTTCTTGAAAGTTTCATGAGTCTTAGCTTTGTTAATATCCATTGTAGGAAACCTTTTCTCCTTTCCTTGACCATGAGTTACTGTGACACTCGTCGAGTTAATCAAACCCTAGGTTTTGTGCCCCTCATTTCTAGGTATCTTCATAGAAAGTGAATTACTTCCTTGTGAATCCTTGGACCAAAATTGTGTCTTTCTTGAAGACCTCCTAACAAAATCAATTCATACCTTAACACTAGAATCTCTCTCTGACATCCATTAGCTCCTTTTCCCCTTAAGCAATTCATCATGGATGACTTGTTCACCCCTTTGCATTTTACTAACATTCCTCATGATATTCCGGAAAGGTCTACCAACAGAGTACCTTCTTTCACGGGTAATGATGCAACCATTCCTACAGATCACATCAAAAGGTTCACAACTTTCCTACAAAGATATGCTCATGCAACTGCATACAATCATGAAGACGTCAAGATGCAGCTTTTTGTCCTTTCCTTGAAAGGTGATGCTAGAAATTGGTTATGTGATTTTCCTGCCAGTTCTTTTGATTCCTTACAAGCCATCGGCAATGCTTTCAAAAATAGATATGAGGATCAAATTGATTCACCTTGTGCCCCTAGTACTATCAAGAAAGATGAAAGTGATCTTGTAAAGAACCCAATTATCGAAAAAAGATTTCAAGAAAATACACCACATCAAAATGTGCCATATTGCAAAGATTGTGACCATTCTCATGATAAATCCACTTGTGTCCTTGTAAGAAGAATCCTCGATAGTGGAAGGGCAGGGATGAAGGATCAAATTATAATTGATGATTAAAAAGAAAATGATAAGCATCTTATCAAGGAACTAAAGCAAATGATTAAAGACATGCAATTCAGTCAACCATAGTTGATGAAAACCATGGAACTTAATCAAGAAAGATTAATAGCAGATCACGCCAAGGATATGAGAACCATGTATACCAAATTATTGGTCGTAGAAGAAAAACGTGATGAGGAGCTAGAAATAATGAAAATTAATCACTCCATTTCGATGACAACCATGAAAAATTATTTGATCACTATGGAAGAAAATCATAAGGAATAAATGAGTTATATTCAAATAAATCGTGATAAAGTGATAAAAGACATGCAAGCCAGTCAGATGGTTCTTTAGAATAGGTTACAGGTTATGGAAGTTACGCAGTATAATCAGACGATCACCTTTCAGAATATGATGGATACCATGGAGGAGAATCATGCCAGACAAATCAATGCTATGAAGGATGGGCATTCTAATCAAAGGAATTCCATAAGAAGCAAACAAATCATTCTTCAAAATAAGCTACAGATAATGGAAAAATCATGGGTTCAGGAACTCCAGCCAAGACCAAAGGATCCAGAACACGAGCCTCCCAACTCATAGAAACAACCTTCATCTTAATATGAAGAAGTCATTGATTCAATTGAGAAATGGTTAAATAACGATGATCCAGGCAAGAAGGAAATTAATAAGAATCAGGTTGATGCTTGCAAGGTTGATCCATCGGTCATAACAGATCAAGTTCATGAAAATAAAGAAGAGCAAGTCATAAAAGTCTTGGACATTCCGAATTTTCCGTATGTGCGTTGTCCAAATCAGATAGAAAGTTGCACATTGATCGCATCAACATCAAAATCGCATCCTGCTGAGAGCAAATGTAAAAAGCGAAAGAGAAGAAGGAAGAGGTTTGATGCATCCGATGGCCAGGAGCAACTCGATATTCGAATAAGACAGAGTCCTTTGATATGCAAGATTAGGCATGGCACATCCGAGAAGCAACCCACAAACTTGTCGGAAAGTCAGCGGATGCTTAGTAGATATTCTATATACACATGATGATTTTTATTATGAATGAATATCTATTTAATGGACTCCTCTTTTCTTAGAAATGCTTATAATGACTCAAAAACCCATTTTCTTAGCAGCGCATTCATAGAAATGGACTCCTAATGGACTGCTAAGAATATATATTTAATGGACTCTTATTTTGAGTCATGTTACTGCACACATTTTGTCAAAGTTCCAAGGAAGCAGTGGCGCACATTTTTTAAAAGATCGGGATCATTAGCCAGCAACATTTTGAGTCATTATAAACCCATTCTGCAAATTTGTAATGTAAATGATGCTAGTAAGACCGTGTATTTATGTAACAACCTAGGTAAGCTTATTATTTTGGCAACAAATTTAATCCTAGGAGGTTTTTTGTCTCACTAATTATCTGTGTTTCTAAACACGAATGATCGACAAAGTTTTTCCCTTCAGCCTCACCCCAAAGCTAGGATTGAATTTATCGTTAAGGTCTTAGGTGAGCCCTAGTGTTCTAGTCGAGTCTTTTGTAAAAATGATTTGGGAATAATTTAAGCTAATTGGTTAATTATTTTACTACAAGTCGCGTGGTCTACTAGATCATATTGTGTCGCATAATAGGGTAAATTATTTAAGGGTCTATAACGAACGGATATTCCTCCTTTGAGGGTTGAGTTATTGTAAAATCTTATGTAAAAAATATTTTGGTGCATAGTCCCTCATACTTAGACACCATGGCTAAAATATTTGAGCATAGAAAAATAATTAATCCCCTCAAGTGTCAATTAATTAATTTGTCTAGCAAATATAAAATTAAATCCTAAGCCAGAAAATTAATAAATTAGAGTCAAAAATTAAAATGTTAGAAAAAATATATTCTCCAAGTGGAAAAATTCGTGGGTCTTAAAAAAGTCAAATTTTGGAGGTCCCCCACCAACGGAATATTGGAAATTTCAAGAAAAATTAAACCCTTGGACCTTGGTAGTTAAGTCAAAGTCAAATTTTTGAGGAAATTAACTCAAAATAACTATTTTTGAGCTAATAAAAAATGGTTTTAATGGGAAATTCGAAAATTCCTCAAATAATTATTTCGACGATATAGATTAAAAAACCATCAAATATTTATTGACAATCGAGATTATTTTTACAGGGATCAAGCCAAATAGTCATTTTTCCACTTCGAGGAATTTCTCTATAAAATATAAATAGAAGGCTTTTGCTTCTATTTTTATCTAGGTCTTGAGCTTTGCTCTGATGTAACTTTGTAAAAGTTGGTGTAAAGCCATTGTCCCGCTGGGAACGTTTTGATCATCATAATAAAAGACTTTGGCGTGCAGTTCATGGTGTCTTTGTCTCATTGATTTGCGGTATGTGTTAGATACAGGCATCATTCTTATATTGTGCTTTAAATATTAAATGAATTGTTATTTCATTTGTAGATGATAGGATTTTATTGGTAAGTTTTGGGTTTATCTTAGGTGATCTGATTCATTGAATGTTCTAACAGTTTCTTCTAGAAAAAATATATAGAGTTTGCAGGTTCCCTCGTCCATTAGCTCCAAGTTCGCAAACTCTGGGCACAATCGACTATGTTTGGATTTTGAATATTTTATATGATTTTCTAACTTCGCTACTGTTGTGGTTTGACATTTAGCTTTCTAAATACATCTAGCCATTGTCAAGATCTACAAAAATTCTATTTTTCAAAAAAAAAAATCTCAAGCATTGAAAAATTGTATATAATTTGTAAATTATTTTTGTAAAATAAATTTTGGTAAATAAATTTTTCTAACCCTTGTTTTGCAGCAACTGGGGTTTGGGGTTTTCATTTTTTTTTGTATAAATTGGGTTTTTGGGGAAACTTTCTTTTTATTCGTACAGGGGAAATCTCTCAAGGGATCAAAAAAAGCAATAAACATTTGAAGTTTTCAACCTTTCAAAACCCTAGACGTCTAGTGTTTTTGAGCCCTTTTTTGCAGGTTCTTTATTTTCAAATCGGGGAAGAAACTCATTTTTTGAATGCCCTAGCCCTTACCCAATCTAAAAAGCTAGTGTTTGGGACCTATTTTGCAAGCATTGAGAAGATTATAAGCCCTACAAGGGTCAGATCTCATTGTAAACAAGGGTTTCTTCAAGGGATTAGCAATTTATCTCTAATAATTTGTGACTGCAGCAGTGATAAAAGTCCAATCTTTGGGTTTTGAGCTAACATTTTTGTGAGTGCAGGTGTTGAGGAGTGATTTCTCTCACATCTCCAAACTTGGCATAAGACATTAGGCCTTGGGGTTTGTTTCTATTGCCTTAATCTCTCATTTTAATTGATTGCATAATTTATATAAGATTTGATATATTGATATAACAATGGCATAATCATCATAATACAAGCTTAAAGAACCCACACATTAAGCTAATAACTCATACAAGACATCAAAATAAATTACAAGGGTTTGATCTATCAATTTTATTGTTTTATGTTAGTTGTCATATAATTTTCAAGGTCTGATCTAAAAGTTGCAGCTCACAGCATTCAATGTTGTTCGTATTGTACCTTCTGTTGTCTTCTAAACCTTGATTTCCATGCCCAACTTTGCCCAGAAATCACTCCTTTAGCTTGCTGCAACAAATTTCTCCTTCAGAACTTTCTCCAACTCTCAGCCTCCTTTCTCCAATCTGCTCATGAAGAATGAATGCAGTCTCTCTTTTCTTTTCCCCCTTTTGTTTCCCTAAATAACTTTTGTGCAACCCTAAGATCTAATGGCTCAGATTCATTTAGATCAAGGGATTAGAATAAATGTGCATTTAATTCTCACTTTCTATTTTTTAACTCACCCATTAAATAAAGTACCCACATTGTACTTTATGTCTAAAGACATTTTTCACTTTATATTTTAACATTGACTTTACCACTTATAAAGTCACTTTCACTTTATAAAGTCACACTTAGGAAAAGAATTATTGTGGACACTTTCCCCTAGGTAGAGACTAACCCGTGGGAAACCACTTGTCCCGGGTACATTAAAAATCAACACTCCCGCTTACCAAGAAAAGTGTTTCTCACCACACCCATTTTGTCCCTAAATTGGACATGCTTGCCTCTTGGCAAGGGCTTCGTGAGAACATCGGCCACCTACTCATCTGTTGATATCTACTCCAGCTTCATTGCCCCCTTCTGAACATAGTCCCTGATGAAATGATATATGATGTCAATGTGTTTTGACCTGTCATGAAACACTGGATTCTCCGTGAGTTTAATGCAACTCTGATTATCATAGTGAATAACTGTCGGTCTCAACTCCTGATGAAATAGGCCATACAACAACTTGCAAGCCAAATGGCCTCACAACTAGCCTGACTAGCAGCCATATACTTAGCCTCAGAAGAGCTCAAAGCAACTGACTTTTGATTTCAACTGAACCACGACACAACTGCCAAACCTAATCCGAAGCAACACCCTGAAGTGTTTTTCCTGTCAGAAGCACAGCCTACCCAATCTGAATCTGTGTAATTTGCCAACCTCACTCCATCTCCCCACCTATAGTCCAAACCATAATCAACAGTTCCCTACACGTAGCGAAGAATGTGCTTTGCAACTACCCAGTGCACCTTTCTGGGCTCAACCATGAACTAGCTAAGTGTGTTCACTGCAAAGCATATATCTGGCCTAGTGTTGACCAGATACATCAAGGGCCCAATAAGCTGCCTATACAATGTGAGATCCACCAAACTAGAATCTAAAGCATGAAGCTTCTTCCAATTGGTGATCATAGGTGTAGACATGGGTCTATAGTCTTCCATGTGAAATCTGCTCAACACATCCACAACATACTGCCCCTGTCCCAGAAAGATATGCCCCTCCTCTTGCCACACCTCAAGCCCCAAAAAGTAATGCATCAACCCAATGTCCTTCATCTCGAACTCCATAGCAAGATCCTCCTTGCAACCACTAATCAATCTCTTTGCCCCAGTAATGAACAAGTCATCAACATGCAACACAAGAATGAGCGGATCATCCCCTACAACAATGTAGTATAGGTTCGGATCTGCATCGCTCTTCATGAAAACCATCTGCTGCAAGTATCAATCCTCGAATACCAAGCTCTCGGAGCTTGCTTAAGTCCGTAGAGTGCTCGCCTCAACCGGCATACATGGGTCTCCCGCCCAAGTACCTCAAAGCCTTGTGGTTGCTCAACATACACCTCCTCCTCTATAACTCCATTCAGAAATGCGGTCTTCACATCCATCTGATGGATCTGCCAACCCATTTCTGCAGCAATAAAAATAAGGGATCGGATAAAAGTGTACCGAGCTACGGGAATGAAGGTCTCATCATAGTCAACTCCCTCTATCTGTGAGAACCCTCTAGCCACAAACCTCGCCTTGAACTTCTCAATGCTTCCATCCACAACATTCTTGATCTTGTAGAGCCACCTGGAAGTCACAACTGACTTGCCCTCAGGCCTAGGCACCACTTCCCAAACATTGTACTTAATGATATAGGCATACTCCTCCACCATAGCCTCTCTCCATACCTCCTAGTTGGCAGCCTCCTCATAGCTAGTAGGCTCAGAGTCAACAATGCTGGTAGCCTTGGCTACATAACTGCAAAACCGCTCGGGTGGCACACTCTCCCAGTTCACCCTCTTCGGAGGACCAACGGACTTTACTTCCTTCAAGGTGTCTTGAAGCCACTTGGGCCTCCTCTTCCCTGAAGAAGCTTCCCCATAGGGAACCTCATCCTCTTCCCCCCAGTCTAGTGAACCTGAAGGTCTTCCAACTGACCCTGGTGTGTCTGTACCAGCACCTATCCTCGAAGAACATGTACTGGTACCTGTGCCTGTGTCAGCTGAAGTGCCATGTGAACTCTGTACCAGTGGACTCCCTAAAGAAGTGCTCGGTGAACTCGCCACTGGTGCCCTAGATGTCACTGACACTGAAGTACCTCCTATACCAATCGATTCGAAACCCTGAGGTCCTGCTCCCTGTACATGACCTCCCTGCTGAGGAGAAGTTTGTGACTCTCTCTCATCATACTCTCGTGATCTTTGATAGGCCCTCTCCTCCTCAAACTTCACATCCCTCCTAATCACCACTCTCCGTTTAGAAGGAATGAAGATCCGATAGGCCTTCAAAGTCTCGTTGTAACCCATAAAGATACCCTTCTCTACCATGGGTTCCAACTTCGTCCTCTGCTCCTTAGGGATATAAGAATATGTGAGACATCCAAAGATACGAAGATGTCCCACATGAGGCTTCTCTCTAGTGAAAGCCTCCTCCGGAGTCATTCCCCAATACTCTGTGAGGACCAATGTTGCACGAAGCGGGAGCGAAGCGGAAGCGCGAAGCGGAAGCGCGGAGCGCGGAAGCGTCATTTTCCAAAAATCTAGGAGGCGAAGCGTCCGCGGAAGCGTC
>APFE030182289.1:226434-244793 GCA_000404065.3 Pinus taeda
AGGCTTGGGATCCGGGGGGGGGGGGCGATTCCTGCAACACTGGTGAGGACTCCTATTTTGAAGATAAATAGCAGTATTGCAGGCCTCAGCCCACAAAAACAAAGGCAATCGTTGATCGTGAATCATCACTCTAGCAGCCCCAACCATAGCTTTGCTCTCCCTTTCAGGCACCCCATTCTATTGGGGGTTGTAAGGAACCGTGAACTCTCTCATAATGCCCTCCTGTGCATAGAAGTCAGAAAACCCACTATCGGTGTACTCACCACCATTGTCTGTCCGCTTTTTCACAAGAGCTTTGAACTCTTTAAAGCGACTAAAGACCTCATCCTTGGTCTTCAGGAAATATACCCAAGTCCTCCTAGAGTGGTCGTGAATGAATATAACATAATACTCATAACCACCCAAAGACACATGAGACATGGATACTAACATCAATATGAATCAAGTCTAGTATTCCTATAGATCTGTTGTCGCTCAATGGGAATGGTAACTTGTTGTACTTGCCCAAAGCACACTCTCTGCAGACCTCATAATGCTCGACATTGAAATTAGGAACTCTAGTAGTGATCTCCCTTAGTACTCTTGAAGCTCCATGATGCATATGCGCCATCCTTCGGTGCCATAACTCGCACAAGTCTATGCTGCTAGTGGTATTAGTGTGAGTGCTACCAGATGTGCTACTCACCAATGCTCTTGCCGACTAAAAACTGAACCTGTATAGTTTCCCAGAGCGAACTCCAATCGCCGAAGTGATGGAAGCTCCCCTAGGATGCATCAATACCTGCCCTCCTAAGACAGTGACGTCAAACCGCTTCTCCTCCATAGCAAACACTGAAATCAAGTTCTTCTTCATCCCCGGAACATACAAAACATCTATGATTTTCAAAGGAGGCAAAAACTTCCTCTCAAAGGTCACAGTCCTCACACCAGCAGCTCTCACAGTGCGGTAATCTCCTAGTACAATCTCAATATCAAGTGCCCTCTCTGCAAGCTCTAAAATGAACTCCGTGCACCTGTCATATGTCGGGAAGCCCTGTTGTCTATGTACCACACATCAGATGATGTACTCCTACTAGATGTAGAAGTAATAAATACAAAGTCCTGGTCAAATTGTGAAGCAAACTGCTCCACCTCTGTTGAAGCTGCAGTACCCTTCTTCCCCTTGTTCTTCCTCTCAGGACGCGTAGCAACATAGTGTCCCATCTTCTAACATGCCCAACATTTAACTTTGGACATATCTGTATCTTTCTTCTTCTTCTTCTCCTTTCCCTTAGCCCCATCTAATGAGGCCCCTTTCTTGGCCTTCCCTTTGTTCTTCCCCCTGGCTATCAAGGCTACATCCTCCTCATCTGCTATCTTCACCCCACCACTGTCAGTCTTTCGTATCTCATGTTGCACACAATCATTCCAGAATATGTTCCAATTGGGAAGATTCTCTCTAGAGGTAACAGCATCTCCAAAGATTTCCCAAGACTTAGGAAGTTCCGCTATAGCTATCCTGACTAACTTTGTGGGTGCAACTGTCTCACCAATAGCAGTCAAATCATCACGTACCTATTTGACCCTGCCAAGAAAATGAACTACACTTTCAGCCTTTGTCATCCTGATGTTCTTCAATTGTTCTTTGAGTACCATCTTCCTGCTCTCATTGGTACTCTGATAGAGAGTGGTTAGAGTTGTCCACATCTGATATGCATATGTGTTTCCTCTCACCTAAGGAACCACATGATCCTTCAGACTGTCCATAAAAATCCTTTTTGCCTTTACAATATTTTTTGTGAATTCAACAAGTTCGTCCGTAACAGTAGGAGGTACAACCACTTGCCACATTATGTCCCAAACTGTTGCCTCCTCAAACATTGTCTGAATTTTGTCCTTCCACACAGCATAGTTGGATATCCCATTCAGTCTGTCCTCTATCCTTAAGAACATGGCCATGACTGCTGTCCAAAATTTACAAAACCAAGCAAATGGAGAAATGAACTTTCCAACACACCTTGTTGTCCCAAAAGTTCAGTCTGTGTGAAATTTCACCTTACTGTCCCAAAAGTTCAGTCTGTGTGAAATTTCACCTTCTTGTCCCAAAATATCAATTTATTGTCCAAACAAAGTTTTTTGTCCAAAAATTCAAATTTTTGTCCAAAAATTCAGTTTGTTGTCCAAACCACTGTTTACTGTCACAAACTACTCTCTGTTGTTCAAACTGCAATTTTCAACCTGTACCTCTGATACCATGTTGAAATTTGATGACTACAAAAAGTTTCCAACAATCCCAACCCAGTTTTAGTTTCACCTTATCACTCCCATTCGGTTAAAAGTCCTTTCCAATAAACATACATTCAACATATAGAATTCTGGAAATGAAATTTTCAGATTAAAACACATGGGACTGTCAACACACGCTGAAAATAAATATGGACATAACCATACCAGCAACACATATAAAAATACACAGATTTTTGGTCAACTTAGACCCAGGCAAAACCCCTTCAATCTTCTCCGAGAAAAACCTGTTAGAGAGCTCTTCAAATTTATTTATCTTTCAAGTTCAGGAAAAATACATTTGCAGACAAAACAAAACAGCAAAATACAACTTAACTCTTCAGCCCAAAAATTCTTGAAAACCATGCCCACTTTGCCTCGATCTTTGTGCCCACTTGAAGTTGAAAATATGTATTGTACGGATATGACTGTACAGACTATACGGATTTCCATATTGCTGTACAAATTGTACGCGTGTTTTTTTCCAAAAAAAATCAAAAACTTCTCTCGAACAACGTGCAGCTCACAGCATTCAATGTTGTTCATACTATACCTTATGTTGTCTTCTAAACCTTGATTTCCATGCCCAGCTTTGCCCAAAAATCACTCCTTCAACTTGCTGCAACAAAATTCTCCTTCAAAACTTTTCTCCAGCTCTCAACCTCCTTTCTCCAATCTGCTCATGAAGAATGAACACAGTCTCTCTTTTCTTTTCCCCCTTTTGTTTCCCTAAATGACTTTTGGGCAACCCTAAGATCTAATGGCTCAGATTCATTTAGATCAAGGGATGAAAATAAATGTGCATTTAATTCTCACTTTCTATTTTTTAACTCCCCCGTTAAATAAAGTACACACATTGTACATTATGTCTAAAGTCATTTTTCACTTTATAATTTAACATTGACTTTACCACTTATAAAAGTCACTTTCACTTTATAAAGTCACACTTGGGAAAAGAATTATTTTGGACACTTTTCCCTAGGTAGAGACTAACCCATGGAAAACCATTTGTCCAAGGTACATTAAAAATCAACACTTAAGACATTGAACATTAATCTTGTGGTTAAATTGATTGCATCTAAGTTATTTTTTAGGACTGTTGGGCAATTTCCAGATCTGATATATTTGCTACAGCCATTTATGCAGTCATATAAACTAAATAAGAATCATCAAAATTGACTAAAGATCATATAAAAATCACTCAAATTGATTAGTTAATCATTGGAGCTTATTTGGCATTAATATTTAGGCACTTTGTTGGTTTATTAAAGACTGAATCACTGAATTCCTGAGTTATTAAAGATCTGATATACATCATTTTGAGGTCTAATTTTAGCATAATAAATCTGATCTATAGTGTCTAAGCAGTCCTATAATCAAGTGAATATCATTGGAAGTTAAACGCATTGATTTTCCAGCTTACCTTTGGCATCTTGCATCACTTCTTCACTGCTAATATAAATTGCAGACCTCTGAATACAAAGTTGCAACGATAATAAATCACATATGAATCTCTAAAATTGGGTAAGGAAATTTTACAATTCATAATCATTCATGGTTGAAGCGATTTGGGCTTAATTTTAGTCATTGGCATCTTTTACACACTTGCAATAACACAAGTGCTCTAATAAAGTGGTAAGTGTTTAATTGGATAATTGCTCTAAGTGACATGGTGGATTAATGCTCTTAATTTCTCATTCCCATTACTGCCATTGAGTGGATTCATTACTACTTGTTAAATTGGATATCTTTTGTGAATGTTATTCTGATCATAATTGTGATAAGAGATTTAAATTTCTCTCTTGTATCTAAGTGGCATATCGATGATTTATTGATTATAATCTTGGAGATTGTTAATTGCCTTAAGTAGCAGTAATCTTGTCTTTGAGCAATTGTCTATATATATTACTACCGCATTTCTTTAGCACTGTTAAGCTTGAACACTTTCTCTTGTGGTTGAGATTTTATTCATTTATTGTTTAAGTACCTTATTGTTCTTAATTGAAAATCATTGTCAGTAAATACTTAACAAATTAAGTAATCTCACCTTAAGAGCATTGGTCTCTTGCACTTGCATAGTAGGGATAGCCTCTTGCATTAATAATTTACCTCCAAGCATAAGCTTGGTTGATAGAGAATAGGACCACCTTTCCCAATTTAGCTTGAGAGGCTTAGCACCTCTTAAGTAGTTAACACGGTGACCTTGCAGTCATCAGAGCCACAGTCTCTGCAGCGCTGGAGGCATCGAGTGGTTAGAACACAGGGGGAGGTATTGTTAATCAAGCCTTTGTTTGCTTACTGTTAGCTTCTTCCCACAACCTACTCTAGAGACAACTTCCAAAATAGTTAAGAGGAAGGTTACACTTAGAATAGGCATCTAACATAAAATCAACAAGATTTTGCATTTCACCTAGCTTGTAGGATTTGCACTTCATCTAGAATAGTCAAGCATCCAAGCAGCGATTGTTCATTCGGTTACATGGCATCGAATTGATAATAAGCAAGACGTTGACTCCATAAGGCACTGGTCTCACATTTAAATCTAATTTAATCTTTAAGTCTTGCTAAATTTAACCAAGTAGCTAGGCCATTCAATTGTGTCTCCCAGACTTGTTGGTTGCCAAATTGTCCTTCATCTTCACATTTCCATATGGACTACCCCCCATATCTTGTTGTTGGAAGATAGCTAGAACGGAGAGGTCGGGGATCAGAGTGATAGCCCCCAACCTGAGTCATTGTCGCAGTATCTGTACAATCTGAGCGACAACATTTTTTGGCTGGCCATTGTCGAGGACCAATTTATTGCGCTTTGGCGTTACGACAATTATCATCACTCTTCTGAATCTGCTAATCAGTTTTACCTTCCTTATCCCGCCAATGCCACACAACATTTTTTGGCACCGTTATATCTCTTCATCTGTTCATCACCTTATCTTTCTTCCTCCCACTAATCTTTTGATCTCTTCTATATGTACCTTTAGCACATAGACATTTAGGTTGGTTTCATGTTTGGGTGGCGACTCCACTTATTCATCCATATACAAGAGCTTACTCTAGAAGAAATCTTGGTAGCTTGCTCGAACTCGCTCTCAAAACTTGGTTGAACAAACTACATTCTAGTAAGCATCCATTTTTTCTCAAGCAGGAAGTCCTCCCTAATATTCATTTGCTTCTCCCTGACTAAATTTTCGGTTTTTGCCTTGTGGGTTTTAGAGTTAACTTCATATTCAAGTAGCGACTCCATTTCTTTTATTTCTTACAAGAATTTTTGTTGGAAGCTCGCTAGTTGTGGATCTCTTGTTTTTCTTGAACAAGGATCTCTCTCTAACATCCACTAGCTCATTTCCCCTTAAGCAATTCATCATGGATGACTTGTTCACCCCTTTGCATTTTACTAACATTCCTTATGATATTCCGGAAAGGTCTATTAATAGATTACCTTCTTTCACGAATAATGATGCAACCATTCCTACAGATCACATCAAAAGGTTCACAACTTTCCTGAAAAGATATGCTCATGCGACTGCATACAATCATGAAGACGTCAATATGCAATTATTGTCCTTTCCTTGAGAGGTGATGCCAAAAATTGGTTCTGTGATTTTCCTGACAGTTCTTTTGATTGCTTACAAGCCATCGTCAACGCTTTCAAAATAGATATGGGGATCAAAAGGATTTGCCTTGTGCCCATAGTACTATGAAGAAAGATGAAAGTGATCTTGTAAAGAACCCAATTATCTAAAAAAATTCAAGAAAATACACCACATCAAAATGTGCCATATTGCAGAGATTGTGACCATTCTCATGATGTATCCACTTGTGTAATTGCAAGAAGAATCCTCAATAGTGGAAGGGCAAAGACAAAGGATCAAATTAATATTGATGATGAAAATGAAAATGATAAGCATCTTATCAAGGAACTAAAGCAAATGATTAAAGACATGCAATTCATTCAAGCAAAGTTGATGAAAACCATGGAATTTTATCAAGAAAGATTAATAATAGATCAAGCCAAGGATATGAGAACCATGTATACCAAATTATTGGTTGTAGAAGAAAAACATGACGGAAAGCTAGAAATCATGAATATTAATCACTCCAAGCAGATGACCACCATGCAAAATTATTTGATCACTATGGAAGCAAATCATAAGGAATAAATGAGTTATATTCAAATAAATCATGTTAAAGTGTTAAAGGACACATGCAAGCCAGTCAGATGGCTCTTCAGAACCAGTTACAGGTTATGGAAGTTACGTAGTATAATCAGAAGATCACCTTTCAGAATATTATGGATACCATGGAGGAGAATCATGCCAAACAAATCAATGTTATGAAAGATGGGCATTCTAATCAAATGAATGCCATAAGAAGCAAACAAATCATTCTTCAAAATAAGTTGCAGACAATGGAAAAATCGCAGGTTCAGGAACTCCAGCCAACGCCAAAGGATTCAGAACACAAGCCTCCCAACTCATAGAAACAACGTTCATCTTATTATGAAGAAGTCATTGATTCCATTGAGAAATGGTTAAATGAAGATGATCCAAGCATGAAGGAAATTGATAAGAATCGGGTTGATGCTTGCAAGGTTGATCCACCAGTCATAATAGATCGGGATCATGAAAATAAAGAAGAGCAGGTCACAAAAGTCTTGGACATTCCAAATTTTCCATATTAGCGTTGTCCAAATCAAATAGAAAGTTGCACACCAATCGCATCAACATCAACATCACATTCTGTCGAGAGCAAACGTAAAAAGCGAAGGAGAAAAAGTAAGAGGTTTGATGCATCATGCTCTTGTCCTTTGAGCACCGAGCAGTTAATGAAAGAAAATTCATAAAAGGCAAAAGGCATATAAAGAAAGGTGGAAAAATCAAGGTTGGGGCACCTCGTGTACCATGATTGCTCCCTCCTACACATTACATACCCAAGTGTGGGCTTCCCCTTATCCAACTACCCATATGCCCCAATATGTGGCCCAGGGTTGCCCCTCTCATTCCCTATTCCATTCCACTTATTTATCACTTGCCACCCTGATTCCAAGGATGTACCTTGGACATACTATCCTCTTTGAGGGCTGAAACCACCTAATAAGGTACTTGGTTAACCCCTTTAGAGCTTGGAGACACTAGCACATGCCAAAGACCACTATGGAAGGGCATGCCATTATTAAGTGACCACTTTGCTATCCATGATTTGTAAACTCTTTTACCCGATTATTTTAATGATTGGATGTACTGGAAGCCTAGGGGACGCATTGGATCTTATGCAGGATTACAAGTGGTTTTCATTTGGGTTTGGTCTCCCTATACGGGATCCTAACCCCCAAAGGTCTACATTGGCACATATAGGGTGTGCATAGAGAGCCATTGGCCTCCACAGCAGCGGACAACACTCCATGGATCCTCATCAATGCTCAGAGACTACTATCGATCCACTTTTGGGATGATGGTGATATGCTTGGTACATTATCCCCAGCAGGCCCCCACAGAAGCCCCACACTCTTGGTAGGTGTCCCAGGACTTGTACGATGTCATGGAAACATTCCTTCCACCACTCGGACCCTTGCAGAGGATCTATAGACATCTCTGATTCATATGGAGACCCATGGGGTCATTTATGTGCCCTCAGACCCACTTGGAGAACCACAGGTCTACTACTTGGAAAACAAGGGGCCACCCCCTTGTCCATCATATTCTGAGGAATTTATTCTTCAGTATGGCACTTCAAGACATTATTAGGCCTTTAGAGGGCCCCACGACATGTACATATTGTTATTTGGCCCTTTGTGAGGCTTATTTTTACACTTGTGAGCTATTTTGGTGGGCTTATCACCAATAGGGGTTTTATTTGCACATTATTTTATCATTATGGGCTAATGTAGGCCCATAGGCTAATTCGAACTCCTTAGATGGCTATATATTGATGTTAGATACACTCATTTGGATCATCACTTGACTTGGGATCTCTCTAATCATAGAGAATTTCGCATTTTTTCCTTGGAGGATATTTTTTGGAGATAGATGAATTTTGACATATGGATTTGGGCTATTTTTCTTGCCTTGGAGCTTTGTCTTGCAAACGAAATGCTAGTTGGATATATTTTATAACGTTGCAAGTAAATTTTAACATTGTTATTCTTGTTGTTGAATACTGCTAAAATTAGGGCTAGTTGTTGCATAATTGAAATGTGGAATTAAGCATGTTTTAGCTAATATAATGTATGGGCCAATGTTATATGAATGAAATGTCCTAGAGATTATTTGTCTCGATAAGCTTGCATCATTTTCTTTTAAGTATAAATGCTTGAAGGTCACTTTTCTTTACTTTCTCTCAACTTTGGATGAAGCTGACTTTTCGGGCCTCCTTGATCAGGGAACCAAGTTCTTACTCATCATCATCCTTGACTCCACATCCCCAAGTGAATTAGGCATTGATCCCTAAAACGGTGGTCATCTCCTTCACCTTTTTCACCCTTTACCACTTTTTCCCAGGTCTAGTCCTCAAAGGTCACCTAGGGCATCAATTTCCTTGGAATTGACCCAAGGAAAAACTTCGATCTCCTATAGGCTACTACGCTGGTGGTTCCCCTCCCTCTCCTCCAAATTTGAGGCAATTCTAATGGTGGAATCTCCGAGAATCCCAAGCCCTAGCTCTAGGATTGAATTTTGCCTAGGCATCCCCAAGGCTAGACCTCAACAGAATCAATTCAACCTTTCGAAGTAAATATTATTGTTTGGTCATTTCCCTTCACCTTATGTCCAGGATACGAACATCATTGGTTGCTACATTCCATCCTCGAACCAGGGTTGGGTCCACTTGGCCCCGTGTGGTCCTACTTCTCAATAAAGATTATTTGTCAAGGACCATTTGTGAATCCAAGTCTCCCGAGGATTATAGGGATTGAAAACCTCATTTATAAGCCTATTCCTTCTCCCTCAACCCTCCAATCCTCACCCTTACCCATGGAGGACCAAGTCTCTTGCTTAAAGAGCAAGCAAGCTCCATTCTTCACTCCATCCTTGGGAAAGGATTTACAAGATCACTTTCCACTTATCCATTGACATATACTTTACAAGTGATCCCTACACTACCGAGACTCCTCCCATTGGTGAAAGTCCGTAGAGAGCAGGGAGACTTAGTTGTGGTGACAGTGGGCTAAGTCTCAACCGTTGCCCTTAACCTAAACGTTGCCCTCTTAGGAAACCCTTTTAGGTCCCCTACTGGTTTGAGTGGTAACATTTCTGGTGTCGTTGTCGGGGACACGAAATGTGTGTTTTGTTCCCCATACGACATATTAACATATCATTATTGGCGACTCCATTAGAAGAATGAAGCCCTAGTTCTTCATTGAACTGCAAGGTCGATGCTTGTAGGGTGAAGCAAGCATTTTTCTAGGCATCCTTAATTTCACCCTAGCGACTCCTACATATGTTTCATGTATACCTCAAATAGGTTGTCATTCTTTTGTAAAATTTCCCGCTTTGGACATTGCTAGCATCCCTAGACATCCTAATCATCTCGCGGGAAGGATGGTACATGGCCTGCCTGTGTTTGATGGTAATCCATTCTCCGCAATTGACCACGTAGAAAGATTTAAGCATATGCTTCAAGAGAGAAGGTTGTCCACCAAGATGTCCTCATGTTATTGTTCACAGGATCTCTCGGTGATCATAACTCACGGTTGCATGATCATGAACCTAGGAACATCTTGTCTATTGAAGAGTTCGTTGAGGGCTTTCTTAAACATTTTTAAGTACACCCCACATTAAGCATCCAAGAGGAAGCTTTCATTGAGCATCATCAAAACATTAACAATCTCGATAATGAGTCCTCCTTGGGACCACTTGATTAAAATCATGATTTTGAGGATAAATGTGTTGGGAAGGATGAGTTTATGGAAAGTGAAATTGAGACCAACCCTACCTTCCTCAAGGATATTACTCCCGATGAATCCTCTTTTGAAAACCTTGAGAGATATGATCCCATTAGCCCCTTGAAAGATGACAATGAAGATTATTTCCACATTGAAAGGGAGAAATGGGAAATTGTTGGTCCCCAATTTGATTGTGCTCCCATTTATGTCATCAATAAGGAGGATGGGGACGAGATTGGTCTTCCCTTCCCCTCAGGCATGATTTATGATGACATACCCATTGATACCCTTGGGAAGGAGAATTTTCATTTTCCTTTACATAAAGAGGGGTGGTTGGAAGTGATCAATTTTCCTTTTAAGAGAGACCCTAACTTTGATACTAAGGAAATTGATAAGGCTCCCACTTCTCCGAAGTATGATTCTACGTTCAAATCACTTGAGCCTTTAGATTATGATTTTGGGAAAGGACAACCCGTTGAATGCAATATTTCTTTGTCCCTTTTTCCTATTGATCATCATCTTGAGTCTTCGTCGAGTAATTCCCTCACCCCTGGTCATATGATGTCAAGTAACTTTGAGCCCTTCCCCAGACCCGAGTATAGTGTCAAGGGAAAACCCTTCATCGATTATACTCTTCCTCCTTGGACACACCCTCAGGGTTTTGATCACTGCATAGTCTCCCCTCTCTAGTGTAATCATCATGTGCAACCTACTTGTGTTTCTCCACCTTGTCGGCCTCCCTTTCCCACTAATCATAACCCAATGAAGGCCATAAGCCATGACGTAAGTAATAAGGACAATGATGGAAGTGATATGCCAAAGGATGTCATCCATCAAAAGTTTATGAGTTTGGTTGTTAACATCTCTATATTTTGGTTGCAAGAGAAGATCTCACAAACTAGATTAAATCATTTTCTCACCTCTTCTCACATAATCATCCATGTATGGGCATCATATTTTCCCACTTCCCGCCCACAACATCCTTGATGCGTTTGGATTTGGATTCATTTTGGGATTTTCTACATAAGTAGTCATACTGGCAGGCATATGTATATTGATACGATGATATGTTGGTTGCACTAGCTTTATGATTATACTTAGCATTAGCATTATCACATGCATGTTAGGGTAGGATGCATTACATGTTGATTTTCATTAGAACTAACATCATATGATGTTTCTCATAATAGAAGAGATTGCATTTAGGTAAAAAAAATGCATATTTTATTTTTGTTGGTTTATGGGCTAACATTAAGCATGGGTGATCATGTGCAGATAACAGGTCTACAATGACCAAGAGATTGTTGGAGTTC
The DNA here is from genome assembly GCA_000404065.3 of Pinus taeda. Taxonomy (NCBI): domain Eukaryota; kingdom Viridiplantae; phylum Streptophyta; class Pinopsida; order Pinales; family Pinaceae; genus Pinus; species Pinus taeda. The sequence continues at coordinate 237,889 of APFE030182289.1, forward strand.
TCGTGACCTCCCATTCAAGCAGCCTCGTCCACTTCTTTGAGAGATCACATTCCAGCTGGAAACAGATGTTACCCACCACTTCGTGGGTGATATCTCCAAGAGAATTTTCCTCCATGATGAACCTCAGCCGAAAGCCAACAGCAGCCTTCTACTAGCTCATTGTGTCATTTCTCTGCCACCTAAGCAAGCCATGTGGTCCCTCACCCACCTATATTGATTGTATGTTTGAAGGTGGGCCTCCCAAATCTAAAGGTATGTCTTGTCATTTGGTAATTGAGTATTGGGTTTAGTTATCATGGATACTTCTGGGTATGGATTGATGGGGGAATTTGGTGGAAAGAGTGGGCTTAGTTGGTGCTCTTGTCCCCTGGATCTCTTTTTGAGGTTACCCTTGGATTTTAGTCCCATGGGATCTCCTTTATTGACCATTTTGTTCCAGGGTGGTACTACTTGGGAAACCCCGACTTTGGGTGTGTGGTCCCGCTCCTTTATCGCACATATTACTCCCTTTCCACTCACTATACCCCCATTCATCATTTCTCCCACCTAGGTCCACATTTCCATTCTGGGTCCATGTAGGGCCAGCCTCCCTATCCCCTTGCCCCCACCTTGGGTCAGGCCTGGAATGATGCCCTGGAGGTTGAAGCAAGCTAAAAGAAAAAGAAAAAAGCAAAATTTGCCACATTTAACAGGAAATTGTACCACAAAATGGAAAAAATGGCGAGGACAAAAATAATTAACACATGGGCAAAAGTCAATACGTGAATTCTACCCCAATCCATGGTCATCACCCTAGTTCCATAGGCCCTAAATGAGCTTCCTTTATCATTCAGGAACCCGTGAGTGTCCCAACCCCTGAAGAGCAATGAACCGACCTATCTAAAAGGTGGTAATAACTGCTATATCTTACACATCATGCTCTTGTTCTTTGAGTCCCAAACAGTTAATGAAAAAAAAATCATAAAAGGCAAAAGGCATATAAAGAAGGGTGGAAAAATCAAAGTCGGGGCACCTCGTATACCACGATTGCTCCCTCCTACACATTACATACCCAAATATGGACTTCCCCTTATCCAACTACCCCTATGCCCCAATATGTGGCTTAATGTTGCCCCTCTCATTCCCTATTCCATTCCACTTATTTATCACTTGCCACCCCCATTAGAGGGATGTACCTTGGACATACTATCCCCTTTAAGGGTTGAAACCACCTAATAAGGTACTTGGTTAACCCCTTTGGAGCTTGGAGACACTAGCACATGCCAAAGCCCACTACGCAAAGGCATGCCATTATGAAGTGCCCACTTTGTTATCCATGATTTGTAAACTCTTTTACCTGATTATTTTAATCACTGGATGTACTGGAAGCCTTGGGGACGCATTGGACCTTATGCAGAATTATAGGTGGTTTCCATTTGGGTTTGATCTCCCTATACGGGATCCTAAACCCCAGAGGTCTACATTGGCACAAATAAGGTGTGCATAGAGATCCATTGGCCTCCACAGCAACAGACAACACTTCACGGATCCTCATCGATGCTCGGAGACTACTAGCGATCCACTTTTGGGATGATGCTGATATGCTTGGTACATTATGCCCAACAGGCCCCCACAGGAGCCCCACACTCTTGGCAGGCATCCTAGGACTTGTACAATGTCATGGCAACATTCATTCCACCACTCGGACCCTTGCAAAGAATCTATAGGCACCTCTGATTCATATGGAGACCCATGGGTTCATTTACGTGCCCTCACACCCATTGGGAGCACCAAAGGTCTACTGCTTGGAGAACAAGGGGACACCCCCTTGTCCATCATATTCTGAGGAATTTATTCCTCCGTATGGCACTTAAAGACATTATTAGGCCTTTAGAGGGCCCCACGACATGTACATATTGTTATTTGGCCCTTTGTGAGGCTTATTTTTACACTTGTGAGCTAGTTTTGTGGGCTTGTCACCAATAAGGGTTTTATTTGCACATTATTTTATCATTAGGGGCTAATGTAGGTCCATAGCTAATTCGAACTCCTTAAGAGGCTATATATTGATGTTAGATACAGTCATTTGGATCATCACTTGACTTGGGATCTCTCTAATCATAGAGAATTTCACTTTTCCTTGGAGGATATTTTTTGGAGATGGATAAATTTTGACGTATGGATTTGGGCTATTTTTCTTGTATTGGAGCTTTGTCTTGCAAACGAAATGTTGGTTGGACATATTCTATAACGTTGTAAGTAAATTTTGATGTTATTCTTGTTGCTATATACTGCTAGAATTAGGACTAGTTGCTGCAAAATTGAAATGTCGAATTAAGCATGTTTTAGCTAATTTAATGTATGGGCAAATGTTATATGAATGAAATGTCTTAGAGTTTATTTGTCTCGATAAGTTTGCATCATTTGCTTTGAAGTATAAATGCTTGAAGGTCACTTTTCTTTTCTTTCCCTCAACTTTGGATGCAGCTGACTTTCCAAGCCTCCTTGATCAAAAAACCAAGTTCTTACTCATCATCATCCTTGACTCCACATCCCCAAGTGAATTAGGCACTGATCCCTAAAAAGGTGGTCATCTCCTTCACCTTTTACCACTTTTTCCTAGGTCTAGTCCTCAAAGGTCACCTAGGGCATCAATTTCCCAGGAATGGTCCCCTCCCTCTCCTACAAAATTGAGGCAACTCTAACAGTGGAATCTCTAGGAATCCCAAGCCCTAGCTCTAGGATCGAATTTTGCCTAGGCATCCCCAAGGCTAGACCTCAACAGGGTCAATTCAACCTTTCGAAGTAAATATTTATGTTTGGCCTTTCCCTTCACCTTGTCCAGGATAGGAACATCATTGGTTGCTACATTCCATCCCCGAACTTGGGCTGGGTCCACTTGGCCCCATGTGGTCCTACTTTTCAATAAAGTTTATTTGTCAAGGACTATTTGGGAACCCAAGACTCCCAAGGATTATAAGGATTGAAAACCTCGTTTATAAGCCTATAACTTCTCCCTCAACCCTCCAATCCTCAGCCCTTATCCCAGGAGGACCAAGTCCCTTGCTTAAAGAGAAAGCAAGTTCCATTCTTCACTCCATCCTTGGGAAGGGGTTTCCAGAATCACTTTCCACCTATCCATTGACATATACTTTAGAAGGGATCCCTACACTACCGGGACTCCTCCCATTGGTGAAAGTCCGTAAAGAGCAGGGAGACTTAGCTGTGGTGACAGTGGGTGAAGCCTCCACTGTTGCCCTTAACCTAGCAGTGGCTCTCTTTAGAAACCCTTTTAGGTCCCCTACTAGTTTGAGTGGTAACAAGTCCTAGTGTTCTAGTCAAGTCTTCTGTAAAAGTGATTTGGGAATAATTTAATCTAATTGGATAAATTATTTTATTACAAGTCACTTGGTCTACTAGATCATATTGTGTCGCAGAATTGCATAAGTTATTTGAAGGTCTATAATGAACAGGTATTCTCCCTCTGAGGGTTGAATTATTGCAACATCTTATGTAAAAAATATTTTAGTGCATCATCTTTCATACTTAGACACCATGGCTAAAATATTGAGGGTGGAAAAATAACTAATCCCCTCAAGTGTCAATTAATTAATTTTTCTGGCAAATATAAAATTAAATCCTAAGCCAGAAAATTAATTAATTAGTCAAAAATTAAAATGTTAGAGAAATTAAATTCTCCAAGTGGAAAAAATCGTGGGTCTTAAAGAAGTCAAATTTTGGAGGTCCCCACCCAGGAAATATTGGAAATTACAAGAAAAATTAGAGCACCTTGGTGGTTAAGTCAAAGTCAATTTTTTGAGGAAATTAACTCAAAATAAATATTTTTGAGCTAATAAAAAATGGTTTTAATGAGAAATTCGAAAATTCCTCAAAAATAATTATTTCAATGGCAGAGATTAAAATATCATCAAAGATTTACCAACGGCCGAAATTATTTTGATAGGAATCAAGCCAACTAGCCGTTATTTTCCACTTGGAGGAATTTCTCTATAAATAGAAGGCTTTTTGCTTCTATTTTCATCTTGATCTTGAGCTCTGCTCTGATGTAATTTTATAAAAGTTGGTGTAAAGCCACTATCCCACTGGGAACGTTTTGATCATCATAATATAAGACTTTGGGGTGCAGTTCATAGTGTCTTTGTCTCGTTGATTTATGGTATGTGCTAGGTACGGGCATTCCTATATTGTACTTCAAATATTAATTGAATCGTTATTTCATTTGTAGATGATAGGAACACTCTATTGGTAAGTTTTGGGCTTATATTAGGTGATCCAATTCATTGTATGTTCTAAAGTTTTCTTCTTGAGAAAATATATAGAGTTTGCAGGTTCCTTTGTCCTTGGGTTCCAAGTTCACCAACTATGGGCACAAGCCGACTATGTTTGGATTTTGAATATTTTATGTGATTTTCTAACTTCGTTAAGGCTGTGGTTTGACATTTAGCTTTCGAAATACATCTAGCCATTGTCAAAATCTACAAAATTCTATTTTTCGAAAAAAATCTCAAACATTGTATATTTGTATATAATTTGTAAATTATTTTTGTAAGATAATTTTTTGTAAATAAATTTTTCTAACCCTTGTTTTGTAGCAACTGGGGTTTGGGGTTTTTATTTTATCTTTGTATATATTGGGTTTTTCAGGAAAATTTATTTCTATTTGTCCAAGTGAAATCTCTTAAGGGATCAAAAAAAGCGTAAACTTTTGAAGTTTCCAACCCTTAAAAACCCTAGACGTCTAGGGTTTTTGGGCCCATTTTTTGCAAGTTGCTTATTTTCAAATTGGGGAGAAAACCCATTTTTTTAAGGCCCTGGGCCTTACCAAACCTAAAAGGCTAGTGTTTGGGACCTATTTTGCAAGCATTAAGAAGGTCGTAAGCCCTACAAGGGCAAGATCTCATTGCAAACAAGGGTTTCTTCAAGGGATTGGCATTTTATCTCTAATGATTTTTTATTGCAACAATCATAAAGGTCTGATCTTTGGGTTTTGAACTAACATTTTGTGAGTGTAGGTGGTGAGGAGTGATTTCTCTCACATCTCCTAACTTGGCATAGGCCATTGGGCCTTGGGGTTTGCTTCTATTGCCTTCATCTCTTATTTTAATTGACTGCATAGTTTATATCAGATCTGATATATTGATATAACAGTGGCATAATCATCATAATACAAGCCTAAAAACCCCACACATTAAGTTAATAACTCATACAAGACATCAAAATAAATTACAAGGGTTTGATCTATCAATTTTATTGTTTTATTTTCGTTGTCAAATAATTTTCAAGGTCTGATTTGAAATTGCAGAGGTCTGATTTGAAAGTTTCAGGTCTGATATAATTCTTATAGTAGTGTATTCAGGGCATAAATACACATAAAATAAACCTATATTCATTAACAAATCACTCAAGGCATTGAACATTAATCTTGTAGTTAAATTGATTGCATATAAGTTATTTTTTAGGACTGTTGGGCAATTTCCAGATCTGATCTATTTGCTACATCCATTTATGCAATCATATAAACTAAATACGAATCATCAAAATTGACTAAAGATCATCTAAAAATCACTCATTGATTAGCTAATCATTGGAGCTTATTTGACATTAATATTTAGGCACCTTGTTGGTTTATTAAAGACTAAACCATTGATTTTCTGAGTTATTACAGATTTGATATACATCATTTTGAGGTTTGATCTAAGCATAATAAAAATGATCTATAGTGTCTAAGCAGTCCTATAATCAAATGAATATCATTGGTGGTTAAATGCATTGATTTTCTAGCTTATCTTTGGCATCTTGCATCACTTCTTGACTGCTAATATATAATGTAGACCTCTTAATACAAAGTTGCAACGATAATAAATCACATATAAGTTTCTAAAATTGGGTAATGAAATTTTACAATTCATAATCAGTTATGATTGAGGTGATTTGGGCTTAATTTTAGCCATTGACATCTTTTACACTCTTGCATTCACACAAGTGCTCTAATCAAGTTGATAAGCATTTAATTGGCTAATTGCTCTAAGTGACATTGTGTATTAATGCTCTTAACTTCTCATTCTCATTAGTGCCACTGAGTGGATTAATTGCTCATTGTTAAACATGATATCTCTTGTGAATGTTATTCTAATCATCATTGTGAGAAGAGATTTAAATTTCTCCTTGTATCTAAGTGGCATATTGGTGATTTATTGATTATAATCTTGGAGATTGTTAATTGTCTTAAGTAGCAGTAATCTTATATTTGAGTAATTGTCTATGTATATTACTATTGCATTTCTCTAGCAATGTTAAGCTTGAACACTTTCTCTTGTGGTTGAGATTTTATTCATTCATTGTTTAAGTACTTTATTGTTCTTAATTGAAAATCATTATCATAAAGTACTTAACAAATTGAGTAATCTCACCTTAAGAGCATTCATCTCTTGCACTTGTGTACTAGGGATAAACTCTTGCATTAATAATTTACTTCCAAGCATAAGCTTGGTTGATAGAGAATATGATCATCTTTCTCAATTTAGCTTGAGGGGCTTAGCACCTCTTTAGTGGTTAACACAGTGACCTTGCAATTGTCAAAGCCACAGTCTCTGCAGCGCCGGAAGCATCAGGTGGTTAGAACACAGGGACAAGTATCATTAATCAAACCTCTGCTTGTTTCCCATTGGCTTCTATCCCACAACCTACTCTAGAGACTACTTCCAAAATAGTTAAGAGGAAGGTTACACTTAGAATAGGCATCTAACTTAAAATCAACCAAGATTTTGTGTTTCACCTAGCTTGTAGGATTTGCACTAAGTCACCTGACACGGGGATTCGGGACACGTAGGATTCGAGATTCGTGGTGTCAGATTCAGACACGCTGACCCCCCGGAACAGGACACGTTATATATTATTTTATTAAA
>APFE030182289.1:255877-296923 GCA_000404065.3 Pinus taeda
AAATAACAATACTAAAAGCTCAAAATAAATATACATAAAAATAAAACAAGAAAACGGTAAATAAATATCAGTAAAGCTATCAAAAAGTAAAAACAAAATAATAAAACAAGAAAGCATTAAAGTTGCATGTTGACACATGGAGTGTGTGCATGTGGTTCCCCTTCCAATGTTTGCTCTATTTAATAAAGGGTGAGAAAGATGAGAGGCATTCCATCATTCCATGATTCCATCATCCATTCTCTTGGGAGAATAGTGTTGTGAGACAAAGGATACCCTAGCAGTGGTACGTTAATTGAGGGCTCGGGGGTGGCCAATTGTAGCAAGATTTTGTGCAATTGAGCCTACAGTTGGGTGGAAAGTCGTCCCCAAGAATTTGTTGCGGTTAGCATAATTCAACTAGCGTTGCCCAGGTAAGTTGTCTCTACCCATATTTTTGAAATTAATGTTAATTAGTTTATAAATTACATATTGATTAAAAATCGCATGATTAATCTAATTAATTACATGTTTTTATTTCGAGGTTGTTACATATGGTATCAGAGCCTAGGTTCAACTCTTAGGGCCTATAGACATTTTAATGTAGAAAACTTTGATCTAAATGATTTAATGAAAAAGAAAACATTCGAGTGTGGCTATGACTTAAAACTTTTGACTCTAGTTGTGACTTATCACTCACATAATGTGGCTCTACAAGTTGCGGCTACAAATTTTCTCATTGTCCCTCTTTGGCTTTCGCTCTATCCTCAATTCTGCCAAATGTGCAGGATCTACACATGCAAGAATTCCATTGATTTTATTGAAAGAGCACACCTCTATCCTTAATGTTGCCTGAGAGATTCGAACTCTCGCGGGGAAACGCCATGTACTTAGCAGGCACACGCTTAACCACTCGGCCAAAGCGACAGAGAATGTGTTGTTATAGTCAAGTATATTAATAGCAAAAAGCTTGTTCAGTACATAGAATTCTGTGAATAAGTTATTTTACCCTTTTGGCTCTTATGGCATCAATTATCTGAAAGCGTTTTTTTACGGTACTATGCACACTCGTTCTCGACCTTTTTCGACTCAAACAATTCCAAAAAAAAGGTATGCAAAAAAGTAAAATTCCTGTTGTTGTTGGGAGCTTGATTCCGTCGCCATTCCTTTTGTTCTTTTTTGTTTTTCTAGTAATGAAATGTTGTCATGCAGAAACCCAAAGTTTAAATTAACCAAAGTACTCAGAAATCAAAAACACCCTGCCTCTGCTGATGTTGTATCCGTTCAAATACAAAAAAAAATGGTTTGGAAAAAAGATTTGTTGTGTTAAATATTGATGAACGAAAACCCCCGAAACGACGTACACGGAGGTCAAAGAACGTGTCAGTCCAGATTCAACGAGATTAGGATACTTTCACTTCTAACTAATGCACTTAATTATACTTTTAGAAATATTTAAATGAATTTATTCTTTTGGAAATTTTTAAATTAATTTTTTAACTTCTATCCTAAACTTTTACGGCCATCTCCTTCCACCATCTTATTTTCAGCTTCAAATAAATGATAATGGCCTATACTGCGTCTAATGATAAGGTCATTTTTTTCCTTAAATAAAATGTTAAAGTTGCAAGTTTAGATGAAATGATCTCATCCTCAAATTTGAGCTTCGCAAAAGCAGCGGTGAGAGTGCGGAAATGTGGGTAAAGATTGGTCAAAATTCATATAATCTATGCTTTGATATCTTCCACGTCATCCGACTCAGACAAACTTGAGGTTGTTACAACCCAATGCTCGAGTCTAGTGCCAAGCCACCGAGGGAATCAAGTTATGTGACGAGGCGCTAAGGAATAAAAAAAAAAGTGTTGATTAATAAATATAAAATATAGCTCTTATATTTTATTAAGTATCTTAATTTAATATAGTTAAGTTTAAGCCTTTTCTTAAGATTAAGATAACTGCTCCATAGGAATATAAAGTTAAACTATTTTAATGTTTAATATAGAAAGTGTTGGTTATGCAATATACAAGGGGTTATGTTCAAATAAAAATAGAGAAATAAGAAAAGATTTTAGTGATTAATAGGATGGTGATTAAAAATTGGAATATAATTTTAATTTTATTTTTTATGTTGTTTATAAATATCAAAGAGATATTTTGTAAGTTATTTTTTGGATATTTTTTTTTTAAAATTATTGGGCCATTTTTTTAAATGGAGGTATCATTTCTAATTGTAATTATATATTTATTAAATTAATCATATATATATCTATATATGTGCGGGAAACAATATTTATTTAATTGATAAACAAATAAATACTATTGGGAATATATAGGTTTTAACATTGAGAATTGGATCAAATTTATATTTTAAATTACACACAGATTTGGTGTTACTAACTTTGTGTTAGATAAAGATTATTGGTTTTAATGAGTAATGAAGAGATAGTCTAGATCCTAATGGATGGTGAATCATATTTGTTATTCTTTTTCATATGAGTAAATGAAATTGATTTTTCTAATGAATTGTGAGTTTGCAAAGTCAAGTTCCAATGGAACCAATATAGCCTAGGGCCAACTATCTCGGAAGATGCAAATGTTGTGTTTCATGATTTTCCATATCTATTTGATTAAAAATTCGTGGTGAACTAAATAGGAGAGCTTAACTTAGCTAAGATAAATACTTTTATGGAGCATCTAAATCATGATTTATTTTTTTAATTTTATGATACATCTAAATCATACATTATGATTTCAGTTATGGTTTAATTAATTGTTATGATGTTGAGTATAATGTTGGATGAGGTTTCATGATATGATGGTATGAGGATACTGATGCACATGTGGTTGTTATTGCTGTTACAATAGTGATGATATATGCTTATGATGACTATGATATGCATAGGCATTATGATGTTATGTCGAGGTATATTGACATATTCATTTACTAAGTGATGATAGCTATTTAATGTTGAATACTCATGATGGATATGATATGCATAACGTGGCATAGGAATTATGATGTTATAATATGAGTTTTATTGACATGTGATTCATTTATTATGTGAAGTCCTGATATGTCTTTGATGCAAATATGTTGATGTTATAACTTATGATGGCATTTCATGAGGTGAAGCATGTGATAGTTGCGTACAAATTTTTGACATGCATGAGCATGCAGTTCGTTATTATTCATAATGTTGCAATTAACAATGATGAATGTTCTCATGATGACATGCAAGACTTGGCATGTGGATTATTTTCTATGATACTATGATGGTATAGCTAATGTATTGGTTGCATGTTGAGGTGTGATGATTGACAGGACTCCACAAATGGGCCGAGAGGGCCAGTTTATTTGATGATCTCATGCAAGCCCATATGCATGAGGGAGAATAAGTAACACCATATGGGTTGGGGACAAACTCAATCAACACTACATATGCTAGTGGTTCATTTGTCTTGTATAGCTCTTGAGGGGCTATGGGACCATCTTGAGGGGGCCAAGTGCTTGATATTGTAGGCTAGGTGCCTAGTAATAGATTGGGATGCCGAAGACTGGTAAGGGTGTAAGGACTTCGATGCCTGGGGTTGTGCGCCTTAGTGAGTTGTGGAGGGAGTGTGCCAACCTTGCGAGGTGCATAGAGTCATTAAGTACTGTACCGGATGCTTGCCTTGGAGCATATGAGGTCTGAGTCAGGCGCGAGCCTTGGGGCCAGCCTTGAACCAGGATACAGACCGGGGAGGCTTATGCCTGGTTCCGAAAGTGGGAAAAACAACAGAGATTCCTTGGGATTTCCCAGGTGTTGTGAAACTTTCGATGCATGTTGGTTATACTAGTTCAGCAGAGGGTGTCAGCGAACATGAAGTAATAAACAACAAAAAAAAAATGTTAAATTATTCAACTTAACTTCGGGAGGAAGTTCCTTAAAGTGGGGGAGTATGTAATGTCCCTTATTAAAAAATAATAAATAAAAAATAGTAATAGTAAATAAATAATAAATAACAATACTAAAATCTCTAAATAAATATAAATATAAATAAAACAAGAACACAGTAAAAATCAGTAAAGCTATCAAAAAGTAAAGAATAAAACAAGAAAGCATTAAAGTTGCATGTTGACACATGGAGTGTGTGCATGTGGTTCCCCTTTCAATGTTTGCTCTATTTAATAGAGGGTGAGGAAGATGAGAGGCATTCCATCATCCATTCTCTTGGGAGAATAGTGTTGTGAGACAAAGGATACCCTGGCAGTGGTACGTTGATTGAGGGCTCAGGGATGGCCAGTTGTAGCAAGATTTTGAGCAATTGAGCCTACGGTTGGGTCGAAAGTCGTCCCCAAGACTTTGTTGCAGTTAGTAGAATTCAACTAGCATTCCCCAAGTAAGTTGTCTCTACCCATATTTTTGAATTTTAATGTTAATTAGTTGATAAATTACGTATTGATTATAAATTGCATGATTAATCTGATTAATTACATGTTTTTATTTCGGGGCTGTTACACAGCCCATGTTTCACTTAACAAGATAGCATAAGGAACTGCACTTTTAATTTTGAATTTGTTTGCAATCAAACGCTTTTGAATTTTCTCAATTTGTTTCCACTGCATGTTAGATGTATTGTTGGCCCATAGTTCACAACCATAGAGAATCACCAGAATCACTAGAAGCCCAAAAAGAGTTTGAGTGGTTTTACAGTCCCATAACTCTGCCTCGCTACACCTATTTTGAAAAGCATAAAATGCTTTGCAGCCCCCCAAAGTTCTTTTCTTTCTACAGTCATCCCAGCTTAGATTTTTGTTGAAGTCAATTATAAGGTATTTGTAATCCGCAACTTCTTCCATAATATTTCCTTCAAAGTATAACTTATGTTGGTTATGTTTCCTTTTTTTAGAGAAAACCACTACTTTTGTTTTGCTACTATTGACTTGCACCCTCATCGTTCTACAAAAATGCTCAATGGATAGTAATTGCTCTTGCAAACTAAGAGCAGATTTAGCAATCAAAATAAGGTCATCTGCATACAAAAGAAGCCTTATAACAAACTTGCCCAAATGGATACCATCACCCCCTTGAAAGTTTAACCACTCGTCAAGTTTGTCAATATATAAACCAAATAGGGTAGGAGATAATGGACAACCTCGCTTGACCCCAATATTGCTTCTAAAAATTTCAAAAATGCCCGTTGAAGTTCTAATTTTAACTTTCACCTCTTCATACAGCCTATGCACAGCTGCTCTCAATGTTTAGGAACCTTAAGTTCCTCCATTCTATGTCAACACTTATCCCTAAGAACCATGTCAAATGCTTTTCCGAAATCAACAAAGCAACAAAAGGATTCTTCTTTTTTCTCCCAAACTTTTTCAATGATGTGCCTTAAAGTTATACAATGATCAATTGTGGAATGTTTAGGTCTAAAACATGCTTGCCCTTTAGCACGCTTATCTCTTTCTTCTACCCACTTGCTGATTTTAATTTCTAGCATGCTTCCAAATAACTTTGCAAACAAGGGGTTTATCATCATGGTCCTATAATTGGAGGGATTATTGATGTCACCACTCTTGAAAAGAGGTAATGCTAGACTAGTTGTCCAATATGTGGGGAACCCTTGTTGTATGATGTTGTTGAAATTTTTTGTAATGTGAGGTGCAAGAACCTTTAAGCCCCACTTTAGATACTCTAGTTGGAGTTCAACTAAGTCTTTTTATTTTCCAACACCCAACTTCTTGATACCCATCTCTACCTATTGCACCGTGAAGAGTTCAGTATCAGTGTTGACCAAGGGAGGAAGGTCAACCTTGGGATCTTGCTCATAGATTTGTCTTTGAATTTTCAGTTTGCATCTTTCTCGGTTGGAGCTCCTTCCAAAATAATTTCGGGTTATTTTTTACAAGGAAGATTAGTTCTTCCCTCCTTGAAACCATGAAATCGACCTTTTTATTTCTTAATATCTGCTTGTAAGCTTTGAGCTTTATGTTATCTGTGTTTGACTCTTTGAACATTCTTGTTGCCTTTTTGTATTCCTCATCAAACCAAGCATTAACTGGAAAGCAATTTGTTTCAAACTTCTTAATTTTTGCTCTTTTGCACTCTACAAGTGGGCTTTGAATTAAATGTGTTAATTCGTGACTATGAAGGTTGTCAATTGGGATTTCCTCCTTCTCAAAGCGCCTCTCTAGCGTCATTTTGAAGGTATTACAATTTTCTGGAGTCAAAAGAATTCTTCCCTTTGGGAGATTTCATTGAACACGCTGAGTTTTTGACTCTAATTACTTCTTTCCAGTCCAAGGGAAACTTAAATAAATTGCCTTGTGATCTGATTTTAAGTCCCAAAGTTGATCTCCAATCAAAACTTCCTCCATTTTCTCACACAAACCATGCGAGCAAATTACATAATCTACTACACTTGCTCCATTGTAAGTATTGCAAGTGAAATTACCAGATTTTGCCCATCTAGTCAAACCATTACAAATGACTAAATCGAAGGTCCCACATAGAGTAAGCATTTGTTCACCAAAGAGATTGCATCCCTTGTCCTCTAAAATTCTTTCCCACCGATGATTACTCGCTTCCGTAAGCCAAATAAGGTTGCAATATTCTTTACAACAAAGAATGCTAGCTTGCTCACTTGCAGTCCTAACATTGAAATCACCCACTATAAGGATTTCACCTAGCTGAGAATATGTTGCAATATCTGTGTTTAAGGTTGCAAAGGGATTTTTGTGGTCAAGCCCTCTACTTTTGTAGATTTTTGAAACTTGCAGCACAAAATAGCATGTTGCAATTTTGATGGGATTTCCATTTTCTGATATTTGAAACCAAATGAATTTTTTATTTGAGTCTTCTTTTTCTAACTGAATGAGATGACCTTCTTTTTCCATCATTAATACCATGATACCCTCGTGTCCTTTGACATTTCATGTTGCCTTGTTCCACATTGCCATCTTCCAATATCCTTGAAACAAAGGTGTATTGCACCCTTCATGCTCATGTGTTTCTATGGGGAAAATTATGTCTCTATCTTCCGCAATAAACCCTAACCCAAGTTCTCGTCTCCATGGGAAACCTGTGCAGTTCCAACAAATTAAACTTAAGGAAACCTGGGTATGACTTGATTGGTATTTATTTTGACATTCAAGACTCACATTTGAGTCTTTGTCTGTGCTTTCCCACACTGATTGTGCTTTCTAATTTCCTGTTGAAGAATTTGTTGCCTCTTCTTTATTACCATCTTGTTGCTTTGTTTTGGAAGGAGGTCCAAATCGTGCTATCACAGCTTTACCTTTATAAATCCATGGTCTCTTGCTTTCATCTCTTGCTATCCTAACCTTTGACATTTCCTCCCTCCTTTCCTCATGTTGTCTTACTGTTAAATCTTCCTCTAGAAAAAAGCGAGAATTCCTCAAGAGATGTTTCTTGCTTAGAATGATATTTTTATCATGCAAGCTAGTCATGATGACTTTTATGGGCCTGGCTCTTTCACCATTAAACTTACCAACTCTATATGCTTGGCATATTTGTCTTTTCCATAGCAACCTGTCTTTCAAGAAGTCCCTTGCAACTTCAAGAGTACATTCATTTTTCCCATAGTCTTTCACCCCTTTAATGATTATGTTTTTTGCTCTATTTTGTCTTTCCTTGCTTTCTCTATCTTGCATGTTGCTAACCCGAATGTTTGTTTTTCGTTCCATATTAGCAGAATTGCTAATAACTTGAGCCCAAGTTTTGGAAACTTTTGTGGAGTCTCCTTTCTTTTCTTCTCTTTTTTCTCTTCATGGGTGTCTATTTCTACAACCACTTTCCCTTTATCCTGGGATGGGTTCACATTCACCACCCTTGTACTTTCCACTACAAATCTCTTTATTTTTTGTGCATCCGCCTTCATGCATTACCACTATGTCTTCCCTATCAGGAGAGCTTCCTGTAGCAATGCCACTTATTCTTTCAAAATTTTATTGCTTTATGTTAAAGCCTTGTTTTCAGTTGTTATTATATGAATTTTATGATCTCTTTCCTACTCTTTAGCTTCTAAAACCTCCAACATTTGTTTTGCATTTAACAATTCTTTCACATAAAGATTGGATGACCAGGTAAGAGGTGTGGATGTGGGACTATAGAAGGCGGAATAACCAATGACTTTTCCTCTGGGCTTGTTGTTGCCACATGCTTGCAAAGGGGACTCGTTTGAATTATTATTGCAAAGGGCTTGAGTACTTTCCCTTTGATACAATTTTTTCCTTGTCTACTCCCATTTTAGATGGTCTATTCTTCGTTTTAGAATGCCCCGATACTGTTTGGCATTAACCCAAACCCACTTCCTAGCTTTGGGAGATGAAGTAATTTTCACTTGTCCTAGATTATTTGTTTCCATGGGTTTTGAAATTTCTTGTCTCGTTGACATGTTTGAATGCATTTAGAGCTTATTCGATTCTTCGGTGCTTGAAACAACGAATTTCAAAATTTTCCCCCAAAAAATTGTTGAATGCATAAGCTTGGTAGTCAACGACTCATTGCATAGGTTAGGTGTGAGTAAAGTATGCACTCTCAAAACAAATTTCTTTCAACTTGCATAGTGGAAGTAAATTCGTTAATGAGAAATCCTTTTGTAAAAGTAAATTGCTCCTAAATCGTATCTACCTATAAGAAAACCTAGTAAAAATTCTCCTTAAGCCCTCTCAAAACTCAAAGTTGCACAAGATAGAAGCAAGCATGCCACTTTAGTAGATATGCATAGGTTCAGTGTGAGTAAAGTACACACTCTCAATAATGTGTGTAGGTCAAATATGCACAACACCCAAGTGTTTTACCTGGCCTAGACTAATATAGAGCATGAGCACTAGACTAATATAGAACATGAGCACTACTATAATTTCTCATGAAATTATCTTTTTTGGATTTCATAACATGTTAAGCAAGTCTTTAGAAGAACTAGGATGTGACAACCCACAATTAAAATATATACTAATTATATCAATTATGAGATTAATAATCAACACACAAACTATTCAACTAATTAGCATAGAATGTTCAAAAAACGCGAGCAGAGAAGACTTACCTGTAGCGAAGATATTCCTTACTTGGGATTTCAGAGTTGAACGCTATTTGAATCCTATTAACCACAACAAAGTTTTGGGGATGAATCTCCACCCAACCATAGGCTCAATTGCACATAATCTTTCTACAGTTGATCACTCCCAAGCCCTCAATCAATGTACTATCGTTAATGTTTCTTTTGCCTCTCAACACTCTTCTCTAGAAGAATGAATAATCTCATTCCCCTCTTCATCCATTAAATAGTCAATTGTTCCAAAAATGGAAGGGATTTGAAAGGGATCCACATGCACGCAATCCATGTGTCAGTATGCAACTTTCATTTCTTTGTTTTAAGTTTATTTAATTCAATATTTCTCTTTATTAACTCTTTCTTATTTTGTTTCTTTTTACTTTTTATTAACTTTACTGATTTTTACAATATTTATAATTTACTTGTATATAGGAGAGAGAGAGAGAGAGAGAGAGAGAGAGAAGAGAGCTAGTCTCAAGGATGTGTGTCTAATGGTTAGGTGGGCAAGTTAGGCCCCCACCAGTTTTATGTCCAATCTTGTGCAAAACTATGTATGCCTGAGAAGCTTCTCGATGCTACGATCTTCTGTTTAAAATATATTTATAGCAAACTGCAGTTTTTATTTTATTATTATTATATTTCTTCATTATTATTATTATTTATATTTATATTTTCTTTGTATTTTTATTATTTACTTGATATTAATATATTTATTTATTTTATTTATTATTATAGGGGCATTACATACTCCCCCTCTTTAAGGAACTATGTCTCGAAGTTAAGTTGAATCATTTAACTTTTTATTTCATTTTAGTTATGTATTACTTCACATTTTCTCTACACCCTCAATTGAACTAGTATAACCAACAGGCATCAAAATTTTACACAACACCAAGGAAATCCCAAAGAATCTCAATTTTTTTAACCAAATTTCGAAACCAGGCATAATTCCTCATCAGTCTATACCATAGCCCAAGACTCGTGCTAAGGCTTAGACCTCTTCTGCCCCAAGGTAGGCACCCAGCTCAGTACTCCAGGCATCTCGAAATGCTGGCCCACTCCCTCCACACTCACTAAGGTGCACAAACTTAGGCATCGATGTCCTTACACCCCCACTAGACTTCGACATCCCAATCCAATATCAGGGACTTGGCCTCCTCAAGATAGTCCCATAGCCCTTTAAGGGTTATCCATCAAGAGTTATACAATACAAATGAACCACTCACATATGAAGTGTTGATTGAGTCTGTCTCCAGCCCATATGGTGCTACATATTCTCCCTTACAGGTATGAGCTCCCATGAGATCATCAAATACACTGGCCCTCTCGGCCCATTTTTGGAGTTCTTGTCAGTCACCACATCTTAATATGCAATCAATGCATTAGTTATAATCATAGTATCATAGAAAATAATCCACATGTCAACTCTTGCATGTCATCATGATAACATAACATCATTGTTATTCACAACATTCTAAATAGTAAAGAGTTGCACACTTTTGCATGTCATAAAATTTGCATGCAATTACCACATGCTTCACATCATAAAATACCCTCATAAGTTATAACATCAACATATCAACATCAAAGACATATCATGACGTCACATAATAAATGGCACCACTTGTCAATATAACCTCATATCAATATTCATCATTCATATCAAAACTATATTTTTGTTTTCAAATCATATCATTACTACCAAATTTACAACAACTTTATATCTTAAATTTTCTATACATATATCAACCTCGGAAGTCTGAATTTTGAACATCCTGCATCTCAATTTACAATTAAATCTCTTAGTATAAATGCATTGTCAGAACAACATTATTATCAGTTTCATGTTTTCTACCTCCATTCATTATAATTCAGTTACTTCCCTTCCCTTAAATAAATAAATAAAAACTTTATAAATCCATATTTGAATTTGAGTTCCACCACTACCTAAAAATTCACAAAACTTTTACAAATTTAACAACCAAGATTTCTTAGTTTGCATATGTATAATAACGAAAAAACTAAAACTAAAACTATAAACCCCTATATATATAAACCATAAACTATAAACTATAAACCCACACACACACATATATCGTTTTTTACTAAATAACATCCCTTTACACACACCCACACACACACTCTCTCTCTCTCATTTATTTTATATCATAAAAAATTATAATACTATTATTAATACTTTACATAACGTCATTATATATTTTCATTGTATAATAGCTTAACATTGTTATTAATAATATATCAACACCAAAAAGAATTTGAAAACTAAATATAATATTTCATAGTATCCAATATTATTATTATTTTTCATATTTTCTTTTCTTTTTTCAAAAAAACAGGTAACAGTTTTCATTAATAAGTTGGTATCGGCCCAGATCCCTTACAATCATGGAGAACTTTGTCTCAAATTTGTGCAAATTTGAAAATAAAGAGACCCTATTGTTACCTATCTTATTTATATATATACTCTTTACATTCTTCAAACTATATATTTTCCAAAAAACTCCACAGTACATGACTATCCGACAAAACATAAGATTATATTTTTAAAGGGAAACAACTACCCGCAACTTCTAGGCTCAAAATCTTCCCAAGCTACCTCAAACAACATGCCTAGTTCCACACTCCTCCTGGCACCAAGTTCTAGTTTTTGACTTGTAGCATTAGTGTTTCCCTCTACCATTAGAGAAGAGCCATCACAAAGTCCGAACACCTCCTTCAAAACCCCCACAGTGGTCGTCTCCACCCATAATTCTATATTTTCCACTTTATGTTCCAAGTTCAGAACACCTGTATTCAGGTGTTCCATCGATTTTTGGAGTAGCTCCATGTCCTTCCTGAGGCTAGATAACTAAGAAAAAACAATGAGCATGTTTTTGTTAATATCATTGACGATGTCCTAGACAACCAGCTTGCAAGAATTGTCAACAATTTCATCTATACTTTCGTTGCGCCCGCGTTCCTCAGCATCATTACCACTTATGTTGCTCGCAGAAGACATTTCCTTGCAATTCTCCCCTACACAAGAGATACGATAATTGAGATTCTTAAGCCATCTCCAGTATATAATCACCTGACCTTATCAACATTCTTCCCATCTTGTCAAGAATAAATGCATTTTGATTTTGCAACAAATCCAAGCCACTTTCCACCCTTTTTATCACCACCAAATTCCTCTCAACTTGATCTGTGATGGTACTATGACTGCACTCACCTGAGATCTTATTTAATAACCAAGGGCAGAGAGCCCACTTATCATGTATCATGACCAGCAAACTCCCGCGCACCCACTTTTTTTTTAATGTCCAACTACCAACATCCTCTCCCGAGGAGCTCCTTTCAATCCTCGTAAAGCTACCATATTTAATTTCTTGCGTTTTCTCGTTAATTCTCATGCTCTAGCTGTTATCCAAAAGGATTACAATTGATATATTAATTAAGGGACATGACATATAGCACTGTGATGGTCTATGAGTAAGGTTCCTTGCTCTAATTCCACTCCTTTGTTGGTTTGGACATCTGCCAATTGATTAGTTTCTCTTTTAACATGAAATATTTTTAACTCTTCTAATTTTCTAAGGAGAAACATTATCCTTATGATTAATGGAGAGGTTTCCAAATCAAGAAGGCCTTCATTTCTAGAAATACCTATACAATTTTGGATAACCATCATTGAATCACCTACTATGATCAAATTTTGGATGCTTTTAGAGATGTTGATCTTAAGGCCTTACCAGAGTCATAGCACTTCGGCTTGATTATTTTTGTCTTTCCCAAGCCCCTAGGCGAAATTTATTTCAGTTTTTTCTTCGAGGTTTATAAGCACCCTTCCTGTTCTAGCCTCCTTGGGGTTACCTTTCGAAGCACCATCAAAATAGAGTTGATCTCGACCTATATTTCTTTGCCAATATTTAAAGGAGTCCATAATCAATCTAATACAATAAGGAGGAACTTTATGAGGTTTTGAGCTAATATCTCGGGAGTTGGAAATAGGAATTATGAGCCACTCTTTTTCAATAATGTTCAAATCATTCAAATTTGAATCCTCATATCCCCTGGAGGATATCACCTCAAAAATAAACATCATTCCTTTGATTGCAGCAGATTTTAGAGAGCAACGTTTATCCTGGAAGATCACTTGGTTTCGGCAGAGCCAAATCGACCAACAAAGATATTTAGGAACCGCCATCCAACACTGCATTAAGAAGGAATTTGAATTCTTTGAGCTAGGGCATTTATATTTCCATTGGATAAACATCTCATTCCACTCCTCAAGGATTGTTAGAGATTGATGCAGAGGCGAAACAATGAACTTCCAAGGTTTAATAGAGAAAGGACATTGAAAAAAAGATGATTAATAGATTCCTCCTCTCTACCACAAAGAACACAGCAGGAGGGCACATGAATATTCCTTTTCCTTAAGTTTTCGGCTGTGAGGATCTTCTCATGAACCATTTCCCAGCAAAAGATATTGACCTTAGGAAGTGCATCCCTATTCCAAATCTTTCCCCAAATTTTTAAAGGAGAAGGAGATGATAGATTCTTAATGAGGAGAGCATATCCCTCCTTAAATGAATATATTTTACTGTTTCCCCCTTTCCAAATCTAACTGTCCAATTTACTGGTGACAGTTGGCGTAAAACCCTTCAAATGTAGAATCATGGATTGCCAAAGATTCAACAAATGATTGCGCAAATCCAAATACTTCCACCCATTCCAAATTCCTTTATCATCCCAACTGCAAATGTCAATAAGATGGATATACCCATGTTCTTCCATCCAATTTGAGAATTCTACGTTACCCCTTCTTGACACAATATTAGACAAGGGAGAGCAATCTTTCCAAAGGTGAATATATTTCCCATTACTTGATTTCCAACCTAGGTGTTCCAGTCTAAATGACGTTGATACTTTACATAGTCTCCATTTTTTGTATCCTTTCCCCTCCCAAAGTTCTCCTTCAAGTCTAATAAGATGATTTTTGTGGAAATATTTTCTTCTGAAAGCCTTTTTCCACCACTCATTGGAGTTTGAGTGAAGCCTCCAAACCAGTTTTGTCCCAAGAACCAAGTTCATGGATTCAGGATCCTTGATTCCTAATCCTCCTAAGTTTTTTTGTTGTCTTACCAAATTCCAATTGACAAGGTGAAATTTATGATCGTTATTTCCCCCCTTTCCAAAGGAACCTCCAAATTAAACTACTTATTTGATGGTTTATATTTGTTGGAGCTAAAAGGTCAGCTCCCAGATACACTGGAAGGGAGGAGAGAACCAATATGATAAGAGTGACTCTCTCTGCAAGATTTAGCGATCTAACTCCCCAAGATTGAACTCTTTTCTTAATTTTCGGCAAGATAGATTCCCAATCCTCCCCAAAGGCTTGCTTAAAAGAGATTGGAATTCTCAGATAAGAGAAGGAGTTCTGATTGATATCCATAGAAATCCAAGCAAGTGAGCAATTGCCATCAAATTTTCCCCTGGGCAGTTCCATCCAATCAATTGACATTTCAATTTTTTTAGCAGTCCTCTAGAAAGAAGGAGATACCAGTCCAAAACCTTTTTGAATCTTGAGGCTATTGCTAAAGTGGCACCTCCAAGCAATAAAGTATCTTCAACAACTGTGAGTGATTTCTTTCTCAAACATTTATTGCTATGCTTAAACCAAGGAGAGATCCATCCAGCCTTGCAGCCTCAAGATTTCGGCACAGAGCTTCGACCATTATTATATATAGCAGAGGCGACAATGGACAACCTTATCGTAGTCTGCTGGATGCAGACAAAAAGGGATTTGGCCTTCCATTTATCAAACGCGAAATCGAAGGGGAGCCAATGCAAACATTAATCAATAAAATAGAATCTTTGTTGAAACCTAATTTTCCCAAGCCAAGCAAAAGAAAGGAGTGATTTACCTTATCAAACACATTTTCTATATCTAGTTTGATGACCATTCCAGCTTCTCCCACTTCTTTTCTTGAATGGATTGCTTCCTGAACCAAAATGATATTATCAAGGATGTTCTGATGCTGCATAAACCCACCTTGATTCTCAGAGATGAAGGAAGAAAACAGGGGCTTAATTCTATTGGCAATTATTTTTGTCAAGATTTTATAGGAAGAATTACACAGCAAAATAGGGAGAAATCTAGAAAAAATTGTGGGATTGGTTTCCTTAAGAATTAGAGCAAGAAAGGAAGACTTTGTGCACCCTCCAATCTTCTTTTTTACTCTGTTGTAATTCAACATTCTAATGATATCCTTCTTTATAATATCCCAATATAGCTGATAAAAGAAAATAGAGAACTCATCAAGGCTTGATTCTTTCACGGTCTCCAAGGACCAAACCGCTTTTCAAACTTCTTCTTCCTTTATTTTATTTAAGAGAGACTAATTGGCAGATGGAAATATCACTGTGGCATTGCCTGTAGAAAGTCCTTAGCCCTGTCAAGTGGAATATGTTCTTTATTCAGGAGGGTTTTAGAAAAGGAAAAGAACTCGTTCTTGATTTCCGTGAAGGTGCTAACCTTATGCCTTCCATCAAGAGTTATTTCACTTATTCTATTTCAGTTCTGCTTAGACATAGCATGTTTATGAAATAAGGAGGTATTGGAGTCCCCCACCTTTAACCAAAGGTTATCGGATTTTAATCTCCATAGATTTTCTTCTTGTAGACTTAAAGAGAAAATCTTATTGGAGAGGTCCTTTTCCTATTGAATGTGTTTTTCTTATATCTGTGCTTCCTCCATCAGATTGTAGTGCTTATCCAGTTCTTGAACTTTGTCTCGCCTATTTTTCCCTGGAGGTTGATAATTCTCTTTCAACCACTTCCTCAAATCTTTTTTTACATTCTTTAGCTAGGATTCCCATACAAAACTCAGAGAGCCCTGGATAGGTGACATCCAAGCCCTCTTCACCAAATCCCCGACCTTTCCAGAGTGACCCTAGTCTGCGTTAAATTTGAATGGCAACGACCCAATATTTTCAACCTTCTCCATTTTAATCATAATAGGGCGATGGTATGAATCTCCTTGAGCTTATATTGTCGATGAACATTCAAGACCTTTAAATAGCCAGCTATTGTGAAGCAATAAATTATCCAAGCAAGCTACTATATAGTAGTCTCATGTCCATCTATTAGACCCCGTGTATTTCCCTATCTTAGCTTTAATGTCCATCATATCCCAACTCTCTATTGTCTCCTCCATTCTGTCTCTGAACGGGTCCCTAACTGTACTTCCTCCTTTTTTTTGTGGTGTTTCAGATGGTGTTAAAGTCGCCTCCCATCACATTATTTAGATGATGGTTCCTCTCTTTTAGAGCTTCTAAAGAATCTCAAAATTTAGACTTTTCGTTGTAGAGCACTATAGAATAAATATTTACGAAAGGGATTCTTTCTCCCGTTTCTCTAACCTCCAAAAGAGACATCACCCAAGATTTCGTCTTTATTTCTTCCAAAAGGGAGAAGTTCTTTTTTTACCAGAAAATTCCCAGTCCTCTAGAAGCTCTTTTGGACGATTGAACAGTCCCAGAGCATTCTTTCCATAAGTTTTCAACTGCTTTGGATACCTCATATTCCTCTAGCTTTGTTTCTTGAATAAAAACCACCATCAGAGATTCTTGTTTTATTATGTCTCTCACTGCTAGGTTTTTAGCAGGGTTTCCTAACTCCCAACTATTCCAAGATATCACTTTCATTTATTGGGAGTGGTTTTAATGAATCCATAATCCTTTCCTTCCTTTTTTTATAACTTTACCTTTGAGAATTTCTAAAATGAATGGTTGGTTTCTCGGTTTTTTATTCAATTAAACTTATTTTTCTCGAAGTTCTCTCTGATTGGGTTGACTTATTTGAGTTTCTTGTTTCCTTGTTGCTGCAGTCTTCTGCCTAATATATGTTTTGAGTCATGCGATGAGTATTGACTCTTTCTATATCCATGCTCACACTGCTTGGAGGTTCACACGGGGGTTAGAGGCTGGAGTCACCTTGGAGGGAGAGGCTTCAAGCCCAACATCATTCAAAATACTCTCTGCTACTATTTCACTATCATCAACTACCAAATCCATGTCCTTTCTTCTTCCATCTTCATACTGGAGAGGAGCTTCCATCTTAACATTTAAGGCACTAAGAACATTAAAAGTATTTGACAAGGAAGGAACTATGTTATTAGCTATTGTTTCTTGTGGCTTTTGGGTTCATTTTCCTTTCGAAGCTCCTTTGTTTGGTTTCTGCCACTACTCCTCCTGTGTAGTAGGGGTATCTAGAATTTTGTTTTGCCCAGCTTTGGAGAAATCTCTTGCAAAATGTCCATAGTCATGGCAGTGTCTGCATTTGAAAGGAACTTGTTCATAATCCAAAATTTGTCCATGCTTCCATTCTCCCAAATTTAGGTTGATTTCCACTAGAAAACCTTTTTCCAAATCAACTTCTACACATATTTTAGCACAAGCAAATTGGAAACCTTTCGGTTCAGATTTGTCCAAATATTTCCCTCATCCATTGCTTTTAGCTCTAAAGCAATCATCATTCTAGCAGGAAATTGGGAGCCAAGGAAGCATGACCCACACTGGAATAGCAGTGGGTATGTCCTCATCTAGATTGAAGTATAGTGTCCACATTTTCAGATACACACCTCTGGAGCCAAAGAGATATGACCTGTTTCAAAAAACGACATCCCTATATTCTTTTAATTCGAATAAGAAAATGAAAAATCCATTGTCAACAATGAACAGAGCAATCTCCCCTTTCATCATTGGTTTCCATTCTTTACCTATCCAAATTTTCATTGACCTTGGGGAGGGCCACATACCAGTAAATTTTCCTATCAGGGCATGCTCAACATAGGCAAGAGACATGCGATCCACACCATCAGGCAGGGACATGTTTTTTTATCTCTTCATTCCTGTTGACGAACTTAGACGCATCAACAAATGGTCGTGGGCACTTGGGAAGAGATGCAACCATGGATTTAAAGGCGGTGTCAACAAAGTCGAAGAGAGGTGGAGGGGGAGCCTCCCCCTCCTCAGAGGTAGTCGGGAGGCAAGAGGCAACAACAAAAAATAGTGGCAACAGAGAGTAGCAGAGCGCTCAAACTAGGTCATTGAATCATTCTTTTGGAAATTTTATTTATTTATTTATTTCATATTTTAATTACCACACGCTATGACCTTCTTTTTTTCCTACCATAATTCACAACCGAAATGAAGCATAACTATTAAAATAATAATTTATATATATCCACGATGCTTAATATTAAAAAACACATATTTTTTTACCTCACTTAGATACATAAAGTTCCTTCTAATCACTTAATTTATCGAAACAAGCATTACCTTTCTCTAGAGGAAAGTAAAAGTTGTTTATTTATTTATTAATTTGTTATTGATAAAGTAAACTAAAATTAAATTTGACTAAAATGGCTCAAGTTTGTGTGTTGGTTTGATTTATTTTCCATAAGAGAAATCAAGGTCGAAGCTATACATGAAGACTCCAAGAGTACCTTAGCCAAATAATATATTCCTAGAACGACAATTTCTTTTTTGATAAGTAAGAGACGAACCTTCTATTAATCAAAGTAAGTTACATAATATACAGAAAGCTACAGATGGCAGGGCGACAAGGATCCCAAAAGGACAAAAGCCTCCAGGCCACCGAAGCACTAACTCCAGCCTCTCAAACATGCACAACAACAATAGAACGAGAGTCCCTGAACAAAGGCAGCAAACAACTAGCACAAGCAAACCCCACCGAGGAGGACAAGAAATCGATCCAAAGGTCAGCGTGGAAATTACCAGAGAGTGGTTTCCCCGTGTCAACCCCCAAAAGGAACCACGAGCACTGAATAGTCAAAGGTAAGGGATCCATGCCCAAGGAGAGGTGGAGTATCGGGCCCACAAAACAGGTACAAAACCTTTGAGTAACCTGCACGAAAAATCCTGACCGTTGAGAGAGGCAACCCGATCCCATGCTCCTCGACGATATCACACAGCCTAGACGCACAGGGGTTAACCGTGCGATGAGAGTGGTTTTCTCTCTCATCTCAACGCCACGTGTCATAACCTGAGTGGAATTGCAAGCCCCATCCTCTAAACTAGAAATCGTCCAGAGCCTGCGAAAAACCACTTGTGGTTTCGCGATCACGAACTCGCCAAAAGCAGATCGTCCGAGCAATCCCGCTGGCCAATCTACATCCGGCCAAACCGAGATGACTAAAAGGAGTCTCCATCAGAGACCTGATGAGCCAAGAGAGCAATGGCAGTCTAATTGTGTCACTGATCGACTCAAATCCTGCATCCATCATCCCTTTGATCAAAACCCGAAGTTGAGTTAGGCGATGTCTTCACCATCCCTGTCTCCAGTGTCAGCCTTGTCCATCCACAAACCCCAATTTGCATTTGCCATGGTGACACAGTCCTCCCGCATCTTCCTTGCCGGAAGTGAATCCCATGGATACCATGAATCCCTGTCTCCATTGGCCACGCCTTCATTGGCCAACCTATCTGCAAGCATATTAGCCTTCCTCCTAACATGGACAAATCTTATCGTTTTAAGGATTCGTAAGTGAGATTGGATACAATGAAACACCTGCAGCAGCTTCTAGTGCTTTAACACTTTGTCTGGCGAGGCTCCATTTTGAATATTTTTGGCTGCTTTGATGATCAATTCCGAATCTGCTTCAATTATAACATTCCGTAAATTTGTTTCCACCAGGATCTCCATACATTGATCTAGTGCCAAAAACTCAGCCATGTTATTGGTACCCCTTTCCAGGTGGACCTGGAAAATGTATTTTATCAGCCCCTTTGAATCCCTTATGGCACCCCCGAAGCCAGCTTCCTCGGGATTTCCCTTGGAAGCTCCATCAATATTAAATTTGAAGAAGCCCTGTGGAGGGGGGGCTGCCAACCCCAATCCCCAGTGTTAATAATTCTCACATTCTTCTTTATTTCTTTAGGATTGAGAGATTGAAGATTCAGATTGGTAAAAATGTGCACCTCATGAGGTAGAGGAGGGTTTATACTCAGAATGCTTCTAACTGTTTCCTTGAGCTGTTTCAAAATTTGATTGATAATAAGCAGGGGTTCTTTGGCTTTATCTTTCAAGATCCGCATGTTTCGTTCTTTCCAAATATTCCAGATGACAAAGCCTGGTGCAAGCATCCGGGCCTTGTTGATGATTTCATTGTCTGAGAAGTTCTTTATCCAGTTCGTTAAAGTGTTGGAAATGTTGACCCTATCCCTGTCAATCTGTCTGAAGCTAGAGGCTACCCAATCCCAAATTTTAGCAGAAAAAGAACAAAGATTTAAAAGGTGTTCGGTCGTTTCCTCGTGTGTGCCACAAAGGTGACATTTAGAGGGTCCAATGAAACCTTTCTTGAGAAGGTTATCCCATGTGAGAATTTTGCTTTGATGAACTAGCTAGATAAATAGTTTGACTTTCATCCATTAAGGAGTTTGCCACAATTCCTGCCAAACTTTCTCAGCATTTACAGAGCTTAATCCTGTGATTGCCTATTTGGCCTTTTTGAGATTATAGTTGCCTTCATTATTCTTTCCCCATCTTAATTGGTCAGGTAAGGAGGAGACTAGAATTCTTCTTTGCTCTAAATCCTTGGCTAGAACCTCTGCCATGGTCTTCAAAGGGCTCTCCTCAGTATAACTTAGGTTCTTCCATTTCCTCCAGTTATCCTTGATCCAACGCCACCAGAGTTTGGCTCCCGAAGCTTGACTTAGAGTTTCCGGATCCTCCAGCCCCAAACCACCATGGCTTTTTAGCTTGCAGAGCTTGTCCCAGGCAACAAGAGCCCACTTATTTTTCTTTTCTTCTCAGCCCCATAGGAAGTTTCTTTGAATGCTTCTTATTTGTTGCTTAATGCCTTGTCGAGCAGGGATAGTTGCAAATATAAAGATGGGAATGGCCTGCAAACCGCCTGAGTGAGCACCAGTCGCCCTGCGAAGTTTAAAGCTCGGCAAGTCCAATTGCTAATATTGTCCTAAAGTTTGTTGAAAATCGGTTCCCATATTTGCTTACATAGAGGTTTGTCAGTAAGAGGTATGCTCAGATATTTGGATGGCAATTGATCCCTTTGAAAACCAAGAATCCTAGTGATGTTCCTCTGTATAGCAATATTAGTGTTAAAGAAGAAAACTTTGGACTTGTTTTGGCTTACCTCAGTGCCTGTCGCCATATTGAAGTCGTTTAAGATCTCTTTGATTGCCCTTGCCTCCTTAAGTGTTGGTATACCCTGCAACATAGTATCATCCACAAATTGTTGATGAGTGTTTGCCTCCCCATCCAAGGTGAGCTTGATTCCCTAAATTCTACCTTCAACATTTGCCATTTTGATTGCCCTGCACAGCCCTTCCATCATGAGGACAAAGAGGAAGGGAGAAAGTGGATCACCTTGTCTGAGCCCTCTAGAAGGTATAAAAGTAGTAGAGGGAGCTGCATTAAGCAGAATGGAGAAACTGGTTGAGGTGACTAGTGCCATGACCCATCTTATCCAATTTTGGTTAAAGCCAAAGGCTTTTAGAATAGCTCTTATGTAAGACTAGTTGAGTTTGTCATAAGCCTTCGCCAAGTCCAATTGAGTGATCATACCTGATTACTTATTTCTTTTGAGAGAATGAACCACCTCGTGTGCTTGGATGATGTTGTTAAGAATTTGTCTTCCTTCCACATAGCATGTTTGCTCGTCTAAGATGAGCGAAGGTAGCAGTGGCTTGAGTTTGTTGGCTATCACTTTAGAGATAATTTTATACACCACATTACATAAGGTGATGGACCTAAATCCCTCCGGAGTCATAGCATTCTCCTTTTTGGGGATCAAAGCTATAAAGGTCGCATTCAAAGCTTTCAGAACCTTTTTGTGTTGTCTTAAGTCTTCCACCACCTCAAGGATGTCCTGTTTGACTGTATCCCAGCAGGCTTTGAAGAAATCAACATTGAAACCATCTGGGCCTAGTGCTTTTCCATTCTGCATATCCTTGATCACCTCACTGACCTCCTCTTCTGAGACTGGCCTGTTGAGATCATGGTTGTCCTCCCTTGTGACCAACTTGGGAATGTGTTGAGTAATCTTATCAATGAACCTAGTTCTATCTTTCATTGGCTCCTTTGCAATGTCAGAGAAGTGTTGTACTAGGGTCGATTCCATGTCCTTGTGAGCGACAAGCTCAATGCCTTGAGAATCCTTTAGCTTTATGATTATGTTGTGTGCCTTGTGGGCCATAGTAGATTTATGGAAGAACTTGGTATTCCTTTCTCCCTCTTTGATCCATTGAATTCTGGATTTTTGCCTCCAAAATGTTTCCTCTTGTAGGCAATGCTCTTCCCACTCTTTCTGCAAAGAATCAGTTAGGTTCTGTCTTTCCTCATTGAAGCCCTATGTGATGTTGATCTGATTGATTTCCTGGAGTTTCTGTTCCGTACTCTTTCTGGCCTTGATGATATCCCCAAATTCTTTTTTGTTCTAGTCTTTATGTTTGGATTTGATATGTTTCAGTCTCTGCTGGAGCATGTACATCTTGGTACCCTGAATATTCCAATCCTCCTTCCACCAAGTGGCGATGTTACTGGTGAAATTGGGGTGAGAGAGCGAGGCATTTTCAAATCCGAATGGCCTATTTCTCGGAGTGCCCATAAAGGACGCCTCTAGCTGTACAGGCCAATGATCCGAGCCTCCAAAGGGCAGAATGGACGTTGTGATTGTTGATTCTATGAGTATGAGATCCTCAGAAACAATACCTATCCACTTTTGAAGCCACTTGGGAAACCCCTCCTCTTTTATTGTTCCAAGTGAAGGTTCCATTTATAGTCTCCCTGTCCACCAATCCCATGTTCATGAGGAAATATTGGAAGGCTTCAAAGTCCCTACCAAGCTATCTTGTGCCTCCTCCTAGAACGACAATTTCAATCATACATATCAGTTTGTGTTAGTGTAACTCACACATTCATATACATGAAAACCAAAAGAGGTAGGGGCAATCCAATATTTTTTCCTCGTTGACAGAGATGGGAACAACGTTCGTCGCTGGACAAAAAAGCGAGAAAATAAATTCCAAACATATTAAACCTTAAGGATTTGATTATTTTCTCTTACATTAAGAAAACCACGCCACAACAATCAGATAACGACCATTTATATATTAAGAAATAATTACAAGTACAATAAAAGGTCTCATAGAACTCATGTTTACAAGGTAAAAAGCAGTTGAGGATCGTCTGAAATATGAAAACTTTGTAAAGGCATTTGTCAAAACATGGATGCATTCTTCCCAAAATAAGATATATGTCGTTTCTTTTAAACACTATTTTTATTTTGTCATGATTTTTTTTTTAATTATTTAAAATGAATATTAAAAGTTAAATATGTAATTTATAATACATTTATCCACGCTAATCGCATTATGTGACTTCAATGCTTAGAGCATAAGATTGACACCCTACAATTAACAATCCATATACATATAGAGCATGTTTTGTAGTCTTTGCAAAGGAAGTATGAATTTTACATTGAAATATTAGTGCAGGTGCAACTTTTTTTTAATGGCGTGGAGGGCATATTGATACCTACAATACTTTTTGATAATGATGTACAACTTTTTTTCCTCGAGACTTTTACCTTTTATAAACCCATCTCTACAGTTCTAGAATCACGCTCCAATTGGGATTATCAAGTGCAGAAATCCGTTTGAACACAATTTCTCCACTTGCTCTTATCCCATCGTTGTAAAACCGTATGATGGTTTAAGATATCTTTAGAGTGGTTATAATTCCCTATAGAGTGGTTAACCAATTGCCTCAAATTTCACCATCCGCAACCTTCGATCCAACTTTCATATTTTTGTTAGACCACTTCACTCTTACTAGTTCATTCTTAGATCATTAAACCACATTCCAATTAGTGGACCGGTTTATCCAGTAGTTAATTTTGAGTTAAAAATGAACGCTTAACACTAATATTCTCGAAGTGATTAGATGTTAGGCTTATTTTGAACGTTTTGATTTGGTTATAATGAGAATATAATAATAAAAGAGATAATTTCAACCTACATTAAAAAAAAAAAAGTTATTTTTGTAGGTATATTAATGACGAATTATTATATCGAGAGATGCTCTACAATCCAGTATGGGGGAGATGTGTATGTGTTAGATATAATGTAAGAAAGATTGTATGTCAACATTTTTTCAATATTTTAATTTTAATTTAATTTTATAACATTTTTAAAATTTAATCTAAAAGCAAAAAAGGTACGGGAGAGATGTATTGGCGTAAAATAATAATGAACCATATTTAAATTTAATTAATAAGCACATAAAAACTTAATATTTACAATAAACTTATAATATAACAAGATTCGTAACCATGGACATTCATCCCTTATAAATAGATTGTGTAAATAGGATTTGTTACAATACCATGACTTATCATGAATAGATGCCCAAAAGCCACAACTAATTTCAAAATCAAAATATTTTATAAATAATTTATTTTAGTTTTTTAAATAACATTTTTAAAATTAAATCTAAGAGGAAAATGTAAGATTTATTTAAATTTATAAATATTATTTTTAATTTTATTGCACTATGAAGATGTCCTTTCTGTCTAAACATTTTGACTATGTCCAAATTACATTAAAAAAAATAGAATTAATAATTAAATAAATAAAATAGAGTTAAAATAGTCAATTACCATTCATTGGTTTCTTAGTTGTAGGTTTTGACACACATGGTTTTGCCCATGGTATATATATTAGATAAGAGTACCATGGGCACAACTGCATATATATATATATATATATATATATATATATATATAACCCCGAATCTACCAAGCACTAAGGGGATCAATGTGCAAACTTCTTTTAAAGTGAAAAGGAATTTGATCCCTCTTGGCGCTTGGTAAATTTGGGGTTAAGATGGATCTACACTACTTAATATTTAAGTGAAGTCTTGAAACTAAACCATGCAAAATCCTTGATCATAGTTTTCTTTAACTTTTATTTTTTTTGTAAACTTGGCAGATCTTTATTTTTTCTATTTTCAAAAGAACTTTTCACAGCCATTTACTGTTGCAGGTGGTTTTCCTGCCTGAAGGAAACAAGGTATCCACCTGTCAGCTTTAAATCCTGTCCAAAATTTAAGTTCATTACTATCCATCTAGCAGCATTGTATTGTTTGTCCATTCTACTGACTCTACTTGTCACAATAAAGATAAGTATATTGATATTGTTCTTAGTCAAAACCATTTTGAAATCAACTAGTTCACTATGTCATTCCTCATCGGAGGAATTTACTGGTGTTAGTGCCTTTGCACTTGATCCTGCATCTCGCTTCGCTGCTCAATTCTCCATTTCAAGTCTGTCAGTGTTTGTTCAATTCTACCCAGTGCTAGGTTGTTTTTGTATGTCTGGATCTGGACAGCCGCTATCTCCCGTAATAGTTATGAACGGATTGGGTCTTGTTCTTTGTTCTGATTCGGTGCCTCTCTTTCTGCTCCCACTGCATGCTCATGCTCTTGGTGTAGGGTCATGGCCCCAACCACCACGTTCTTCATAATCCAGTATTGTTGTATGGTTTGTTTGAACAATGATTGCCTCCATCGAGTGGTTCCTAGGTCTGTCACCATGCTTTCCCATTCATCCATGGGGATATCTCGGTATTTGAGGTTGGCTCTTAAATCTCTCTCCCAGCTCGCAATCTGAGCTCTGACTTTCGGCGAATTTCCTTCCATGTAGGCATCGATGATTTTCTTCGTTTGTTCTCCATAAAGTTTCCTGCCTCTTCTTTTTTGTTATCCGCTTGTTCCCTCCTCCTTCTTTGTTCCTCTGTTTCCTCTTTTGGGGCCATTTTGCTTCCTGTTTGGGTGTTGTTATTTTGCGTCTGGTGAGTTCGGTCTTGGTCAGAGTTCTTCCTCCGGTGTATTGTATTACCTATCACAAAATCGATACATTCATCAACTTTGTGATTTAGATAGAGTTTAGTTGCCCAATTTCTCTTTTTCTTTCCTTTGCTTGGACCTTCTATCTTCTG
This sequence comes from Pinus taeda, assembly GCA_000404065.3. Lineage (NCBI taxonomy): Eukaryota > Viridiplantae > Streptophyta > Pinopsida > Pinales > Pinaceae > Pinus > Pinus taeda. Next base: position 281,960 of record APFE030182289.1, read on the forward strand.
ATTTCCAGCCAGGGTTCGTGAATCATCTGCCTTCTTTTTTCAAGGTGGATTGGGTTTTATGACTGTTACATTCCTTTTTAGGGTCATGTTTCTCTTTGGCATTCTTCCCTTAAACCCGACTTTACAACTTTCTCAACCCTTACATTCCTTTCTCCTCAGTCTCGAGTTTACCTCCTTCGATGGTTTCAAGGTAAATTTCTTTTCCCTCCTTCCCCAGTTTTCTCTGGCGGATTTACAGGGTTTTTGGAGTAGCACCTCTCATTCCCCTTGGGGCGCCTGAATTATGACATTCCTCTAGTCCTTAGGCTTGTCCCTTCCCAAGTTTCTTCCCTAATAGCTACTGACACAGTCCCCTCCATTCCTACGAGCTTGGCCCAGATCAAGGGTCTTCGGGGTATATTGGAGGAAGAATTTGTAGGATGGCTCTCTCCCTGTTTGGGTGTTAGCTCGTGCCTTCTTTTTCCCCTGGTCAGGAATTGCCTCTGTTATGAAGGTATGGTGTCTATAGCTAAGGTCAATCAGGAGGTTTTTCCTTTGAGATTAGCTATCTTAAACCCTGGGCTAAGTTGAATATCAATCTTCCAGTTGTAGAGACTCATTAAGATTTTGAAATCAGTGGGTAAAAGGGTTACATACCTGCTTGCTGCGCGGCTCCTTCTTCCTACTGTTATCTTCATCTTCCCTCTACATCCACCTCTCGTCTCCCCACCTTTCCTCGTCTTCGTCTGCATGCAAAGTGTTGTTTGCGAGGTTACTTTGGCTTTAGTCTCTTTCTCCCTCTAACCCTCGACTCTTACTAGCATCTGTCTGTCTTGGTTACTGTCACGAATCCCTTCGAACATGTCTCGAGATCCTACCCTCATGTCCTTTCTTACGAGGTCCTTCATTAATTACCACCTTCTCCAGGCTTCTCTTGCCATGTCATTGTTGACCTCATTCTACCACTTGGTGTCCTTCCTCTGCCCGCTTCTCTGACCTCGGTCCTTCCTTCTTCTCTGTCAGTTTGGTTCATACTCCTGGGTTGCGTACCTTCCTTGCTCTACTTTGTCAGCTGCCTATTCACCTGTCGTCTCACTTCATTCTCTTCGTCTGTCCTATCCTCTAGCTGTCCTCTTCCTTCTTCTTGATCTTTATCCTGCAGTCTCTCTAGATTTCCTCTCCAATTTATGTTTCCTTCCTTATCCTTTTCTAGTAGTTGTCGCAAGTCCACCATTTCCTCCTTCTGGCTTAGCTCGGCCTCGCTTTCATCCAACTGTCTTCCCCCATTTCTACATCCCCGGTTCGTCAGGCTATCTATTGGTTCATTACCCTTCCTTCTCACATGGGTGGGGAGGATGTATGCTACCTTTCGCAGTGATTCTCTTATTTCCTCTAGTAACCAGGCCATTCTCTAGCGTCAACTCATTTTTTCCGCTGGAATGCCATTCTTTAGATGTTTCACGATGTATATCACTAGTTTCGCATCTCCTTCTACCTGCGACTTTTGGTACTTTTCCCTTATGGTGATCTCTAATCCTCTTCTCAACACATGAAGCTCAACTTCAATGTTGGTTGCGTTGCCGTAGTCCATTGTGTAAATTCTGAGTGTTCTTCCTATGTCGTCTCTAAAGACTGTTTTCTTTAAATTATTAGATATATGTATTATTTGTCTTTTCATCGATGTGTTTTTTTACCATTATAATAATAATAAGGCTCACATACCATCATTAAAGTTAAGATTCTACCCACATAAAGATTCTACAATAAAATTTAGACATGCATTATATGGTTTATATATATTTAATGAGTATTTTATTTACAAAATATTTGAGTTCTAAACAAGTATACATAAAATAAAAAGAAAGATCATTTATAATTATTAGTAAACAAGACATAAAAATCCAAAGGTCCAATAGAGTTGAAACCTACGCTCTGATACCATATGTAACAACCCACAATTAAAATATACAACTAATTATATCATTTATGCGATTAAAAATCAACACACAAACTATTCAACTAATTAGCATAAAATTTTCGAAAAACACGAACAAATAAGACTTACATGTAGCAACAATATTCTTTACTTGCGATTTCAGAGTTGAACACTATTTGAATCCCGCTAACCACAACAAAGTTTTGGGAACCGATTTCCACCCAACCATGGGCACAACTGCACATAATCTTTCTATAGTTGGTCACCCTCGAGCCCTCAATCAATGTACTACTGTCAATGTTTCATTTTCCTCTCAACACTCTTCTCCAGAAGAATGAATAATATAATTCCCCTCTTTGTCCATTAGACATAACTAATTGTTTTAAAAATGGAAGGAAAATGGAAAGGGATGCACATGCACACAATCCATGTGTCAATGTGCAACTTTTATTTCTTTGTTTTAAGTTTTACTTAATTCAATATTTCTCTTAATTTAACTCTTTCTTGTTTTACTTCTTTTTACTTTTTGTTAACTTTACGTATTTATTATAATATATATATATATATATATAACTCCATTTATTATTATTTTATTATTATCATTTCTTTATCTATTATTATTACTTATATATTAATTTTTTTATTTTTGTCAAGTCCCACTAGCACAACCCGTTGAGGATGGGCATCGTCAGTAAGGCGACCCAAGATCAAACCTCACGAGGGGTGGCTGTGCCCTATGTTATGGGGGAGAGGACATGCTAAAAAATCCAGTTAGCTAAGGGTTGCTATTGCCTAGGCCAGGTGTGATCCCTAGGTGACTTTGATGACTTAGATGCCCCTAGGTCGCGGCTCATCAAGCCACAGGTCAAGCCTGGAGGATCACAGACAACTTGAGAAACACCGCAAAAGAATATTATTTTATTTATTTATTATTATTATTATTAGGGGGCATTACATAGGGTTTTCTATAGGATTGAGACTAGTTGTAAGGTTATACTAATGGTTCTATGAGATGTCCTAACCTTCCCATGCAAGGTAAGAAAATTCATAAAATCCCAAATATCCAAACCATGAAAGCACCTTCTAAACAAAAATTATGTAAAAAATTAATTAAATTTCTAGAACCATACATCTTCCTCATGTGGACATAGATGACCCTTCTTCTTAGCATTCAATTCCATGCTTGCTCCAAAAGATTGCTCTAAATTACAACTCCAAAATTATCTTTTACTTGTTGAATGAGAGCTTGTCAATTGGCCACCCTACCATGTTTTAAGGGTACTCTTCTTCCCCTAGAACCCTCAAGTTGCAAGGGTTGTATGAAGGCAATATGAAGGTTTGTACATGACACCAAAAATGTATGGTTTGCACCCTCCTTGTCAATGGATTGTGTGCCCCTTCAACAAGGTATGAAGTCCCAATTCTAAAACCAAACTTGACCAAGCATTTCCCACAATCAAAGACCAAAATTTCCACCATTTCACCCTTAAAATTTGCAACATTAGAACAACCATCCAACATTAGAAAGCATCATGTGTCTCTCATGGCCACCCTCCCTCTCTTCTTATAGTACTTATGTGAGATGCCACATGCCATCTATAGGGAACCATCCTGATTACCACTACTTGATTTGTGAGGTGTGGCTTTCATATAAGCCTAACCAAATTATTGAACCTTGTGCTAAGCTTCCTTGTTAAAGTTCAAATGAACTAATATTTTGAGATTGGGATTGTTTAGAAAGTTAACTTCATTATATTAATATAAATGATCAAATAATGGTGAATACATGTAACATGAGATGAACAATCATGGGATTTTGTGGGTCTCTACACAATGCACAATATTAACACTATTCCTCTATGAAGGCCCAAGATTATCAAGAAGTTCATATTTTCTTGCCACGTGGATCAAGAATAGAATTATGACAAGTTTCAACCAGTCATCCTTCATTTTTCATAATGTAAGTCATGTTTTTCTTTGTGCCATGCTTGATTTGCATGTCTTCATAAGTCATTAGATACACATGCGATTGAATTCTTGCGTGGTACATTTTATTAGCATTATAGACAATAACATGTGCATTTAGGCGGGTAGTTAGGCTACATTTTATGTTTAAGATGCATGCATGATATTTATAAAAGTATAAGTAAGTCAAATTGAAACAATGGAGTTAAAGGAAATTTAGGGAGAGGAAAGTAGAAGAATTGGCATGCCCCTCCATTTGCCAAGGGTATGTATTATATTATTTTAATAAAGTGATTATTATAGGGAATGGAAACTTGTTGGGGTACATTCTATATTTTTTGGTTAGAACGTGAATTGATATATTTATTTTATTTTATTTATTTGAGTTTGGTTTATCTAGAAATATGATTGGTCTATATCACTTTTGTGAATATTGGATAATGATGTATGCATTTTGAACCATGAACTATAATTATTGAATTATTTGGACTCACCTTGGGCTAATTGATCAAAAAGGGGTGAGAGGCCAAGTATGTGTGCACAAAGGAATTCTATTAAAGAAAATTAATTGACCAAGGAAGGTAAACTAGTATAGTTCTAGTGGAAGTAAGCTCAAAAGGTTGTCGAAACCAAAAGAAAACATATATATTTGATGTATATATAGTGAAGTATGACATTATAAATAATAAACCACTTAGAATTGTATTTACCATTCTTGGACACTTTGTGTATGCATATCTTCTCAACTATTTATATTTGATAAGTATTAAATATATGCTTAGTTGAATGAAACAATTTAGACTATGTTAGTTTCCTTTTATTAAATTTAACCTTAAAATTGTGTAATTGTTTAATTAGTTTGAAGAGCAACAGGTTATTACATTATATGAACATTGATTATACTAGTGCTTGGGGCTATTGTTGACCTAAGTGAGGTCCTTCCACCTGGTATGGAAAACTTTTGGGCCCTTAACTTTTCGACAAAGTTTCTTGAAGGAAGGGTGTATATAATAATCCATCCTAACTAGCTCTACTTGATTTGAAAGATATGACCTTAGTATGAGCATAATCAATTATTATACTTTACTATGATCAAATATTGAAATCTTATGTGTGTTACTCACTTTTGAGACACTCATGATATATGACTTCATGATTATTCCTTTGTTATGAAATGTGTGTGTGTGCATGCAACATAGTCAAGAAACCTTTGTAACTATTCCTAGATATTTATTTTAGCAAATGATTTTATGATCTAGTTAGTTTATTGGTTATCTACGAAGTTCAAATTAGTTTAATACCAATTACATAGCAATGATGGATGACCTTGAACCTTACAAATCTTGTGTTGATTATGTGAAACCAAATGCTTCCATTCTCCCAAATTTAGGTTGATTTCCACTTGAAAACCTTTTTTCCGGATCAACTTCTACACATATTTTAGCACAAGCAAATTGGAAGCCTTTGGGTTCAGATTTGTCCAAATATTTCCCTAACCCATTACTTTTAGCTCTAAAGCAATCGTCACTCTAGTAGGAAATTGGGAGCTGAGGAAGCATGACCCACACTAGAATAGCAGCGGGTATGTCCTCATCTAGATTGAAGTCCAAAGTCCACATTTTCAGATACACACCTCTGGAACCAAAGAGATATGGCCTGTTTTGAAACACTACATCCCTATATTCTTTTAATTCGAATAAGAAAATGAAAAATCCATTGTCAACAACGGACAGAGTAATCTCCCCTTTCATCATTGGCTTCCATGCTTTACCTATCCAAATTTCCATTGACCTTGGGGAGGGCTACATACCAGTAAATTTTCCTATCAGGGCACGCTTAACATAAGAAAGAGACATGTGATCCACACCATCAGGCAAGGACATGTTTTTTTATCTCTTCATTCCTTTTGACGAACTTAGAAGCATTAACAAACGGTCGTGTGCACTTGGGAAGAGATGCAACCATGGATTGAAAGGCGGTGTCGACAGAGTCGAAGAGAGGTGGAGGGGGAGCCACCCTCTCCTCAGAGGCCATTGGGAGGCAACAACAGAAAATGGTGGAAACAGAGAGTAGCAGAGCACTCAAACTAGGTCATTAAATCATTCTTTTGGAAATTTTATTTATTTATTTATTTCATATTTTAATTACCACACACTATGACCTTCTTTTTTTCCAACCATAATTCACAACCAAAATGAAGCATAGCTATTAAAATAATAATTTATATATATCCACGATTCTTAATATTAAAAAACACATATTTTTTAGCCTCACTTAGATACACAAAGTTCTTTCTAATCACTTAATTTATTGAAACAAGCATTACCTTTCTCTAGAGAAAAGTAAAAGTTGTTTATTTATTTATTAATTTGCTATTGATAAAGTAAACTAAAATTAAATTTGACTAAAATGGCTCAAGTTTGTGTTTTGGTTTTATTTATTTTCCATAAGAGAAATCAAGGTCGAAGTTATACACGAAGACTCCAAGAGTACCTTAGCCAAATAATATATTCCTAGAACAACAATTTCTTTCTTGATAAGTAAGAGACGAACCTTCTATTAATCAAAGTAAGTTACATAATATACAGAAAGCTACAGACGGCAGGGCGACAAGGATCCCAAAAGGAAAAAAGCCTCCAGGCCAACGAAGCGCTAACTCTAGCCTCTCAAACGTGCACAACAACAATAGAACGAGAGTCCCCAAACAGAGAGCAGCAAATAGCTAGCACAAGCAAACCCCGTCGAGGAGGACAAGGAACTGATCCAAAGGTTGGCGTGGAAATCGCAAGAGAGTGGTTTCCCCTCTTCTGAAAGCGCCACACGTGAACCCTCGAAAGGAACCACAAGCATTGACCAGTCAAAGGTAAGGGATCCATGCTCGAGTAGAGGTGGAGTACCGGGCACACAAAACGGGTACGGAACCTTTGAGTAACCTGCACGAAAAAGCTTGACCGTTGAGAAAGGCAACCCGATCCCACGCTCCTCGACAATATCGCACATCCGAGATGCACGAGGGTTAACTGCGTGATGAGAGCGTTTTTCTCTCTCATCTCGACGCCACGTGTCATAACCTGAGTGGAATCGCAAGCCCCATCCTCTAAACCAGAAACTGTCCAGAGCCTGCGCAAAAAACTACTTGTGGTTTCGTGATCACGAACTCGCCAAAAGCAGATCGTCCGAGCAATCTCGTCGGCCAATCTGCGTTCGACCAAACCAAGCTAACTAAAAGGAGTCTCCATCAGAGACCTGCTGAGCCAAGAGAGCAATGGCAGTCCAATTGTGTCACTGATCGACTCAAATCCTGCATCCATCATCCCTTTTATCGAAACTCGAAGTCGAGTTAGGCGATGTCATCACCATCCCTGTCCCCAATGTCAACCCTGTCCATCCACAAACCCCAATCTGCATTGCCATGGTGACACAGTTCTCCTGCAGCTTCCCTGCCGAAAGTGAATCCCATGGATACCGCGAATCCCTGTCTCCATTGGCCACGCCTTCATTGGCCAACCTATCTGCAAGCATATTAGCCTTCCTCCTAACATGGACAAATCTTATCATTTCAAGGATTCGTAAGTAAGATTGGATATGGTACACCTGCAGCAGCTTCCAGTGCTTTGACACTTTGTCTAGCGAGGCTCCATTTTGAATCTTCTTGGCTGCTTTGATGACCAATTCCGAATCTGCTTCAATTATAACATTCTATAAATTTGTTTCCACTAGGATCTCCATACATTGATCTAGTGCCAAAAACTCAACCATGTTATTGGTACCCCTTTCCAGGTGGCCGTGGAAAATGTATTTTATCAGCCCCTCTGAATCCCTTATGGCACCCCCGAAGCCAGCTTCCCTGGGATTGCCCTTGGAAGCTCCATCAATATTAACTTTGAAGAAGCCTTGTGGGGGGGCTGCCAACCCTGATCCCCAGTGTTAATATTTCTCACATTCTTCTTTATTTCTTTAGGATTGAGGGATTGAAGATTCAGATTGGTAAGAATGTGAACCTCATGACGTAGAGGAGGGTTTGAAGGGTTTGTACTTAGAATGCTTCTAACTGTTTCCTTGTGCTGTTTCAAAATCTGATTGATAATAAGCAGGGGTTCTCTAGATTTATCTTTGAAGATATGCATGTTCCGTTCTTTCCAAATATTCCAGATGACAAAGCCTGGTGCAAGCATCTAGGCCTTGTTGATGATTTCATTGTATGATAAGTTCTTTCTCCAGTTCGTTAAAGTGTTGGAAATGCTGAGCCTATCCCTGTCAGTCTGTCTAAAGCTAGAGGCTACCCAATTCCAAATTTTAGCAGAAAAAGAACAAAGATTTAAAAGGTGTTCGATCGTTTCCTCGTGTGAGCCGCAAAGGTGACATTTAGAGGGTCCAATGAAACCTTTCTTGAGAAGGTTATCCCATGTGAGAATTTTCCTTTGATGAACTAGCCAGATAAATAGTTTGGCTTTCATCCACTGAGGAGTTTGCCACAATTCATGCCAAACTTTCTCAGCATTTACGGAGCTCAATCCTGTGACTGTCTGTTTCGCCTCTTTGAGATTATAGTTGCCTTCATTATTCTTTCCCCATCTTAATTGGTCAGGTAAGGAGGAGAATAGAATTCTTCTTTGCTCTAAATCCTTGGCTAGAACCTCTACCATGGCCTTCAAAGGGCTCTCCTCAGTATAACTTAGGTTCTTCCATTTCCTCCATTTATCTTTGTCCCTCCCCTGATCCCATAAATCTTTTACTAGTGAAAGCCCTTTGCTGTCTATGTCTCTCTTGAGTGCTGCTAATTCATTCCTGATCCAGATGGGTTCCTGTTGCTAGTTGTCCTCCCAGAAACGAGCCCGGTCCCCTGCTCTAATTTCCCAAAAACGGCGTTGTTGAACAATACTTCTGTTCTCCCACGCAAGGTTCCAGATGTGTCAGCCTCTGATTTGTCATGTCATTCTAATATGATCATGTTCCTGCTAGTGCCTGGCATACTTTTGTGTCCAAAGCTTGGCCCAAGGTGCTCTTGGCTCCTTGATCCAACGCCACTAGAGTTTGGCTCCCGAAGCTTGACTTAGAGTTTTTGGATCCTTCAGCCACAATCCACCATGGCTTTTGGGTTTACAGAGCTTGTCCCAGGCAACAAGAGCCCACTTATTTTTCTTTTCCCCTCTGCCCCACAGGAATTTTCTTTGAATGCTTCATATTTGCTGCTTAATGCCTTGTGGAGCAGGGATAGCTGCAAACATAAAGATGGGAATGGCCTACAAAACTGTGTGAGTGAGCACCAGTCGCCTTGCGAAGTTTAAAGCCCAGCAAGTCCAATTGTTGATCTTGTCCTAAAGTTTGTTTAAAATCAGTTCCCATATTTGCTTACATAGAGGTTTGTCAGTAAGAGGTATGCCCAGATATTTGGAGGGCAATTGATCCCTTTGAAAACCAAGAATCCTAGTGGTGTTCCTTTGTATAGCAATATTAGCGTTAAAGAAGAAAACATTGGACTTGTTTTGGCTTACCTCAGTGCCTGCCGCCATATTGAAGTCATTTAAGATATCTTTGATTGCCCCTGCCTCCTTAACTGTTGGTACACCCTGCATCATAGTATCATCCACAAATTGTTGATGAGTGTTTGCCTTCCCATCCGGGGTGAGCTTGATTCCCTGAATTCTACCTTCAACATTTGCCATTTTGATTGCCCTGCCTACCCTTCCATCATGAAGACAAAGAGGAAGGGAGAAAGCAGATCACCTTGTCTAAGCCCCCTATAAGGTATAAAAGTAGTAGAGGGAGCTCCATTAAGCAGAATGGAGAAACTGGTTGAGGTGACTAGTGCCATGACACATCTTATCCAATTTTGGTTAAAGCCAAAGGCTTTTAGAATAGCTCTTATGTAAGAGTAGTTGGGTTTGTGATAGGCCTTCGCCAGGTCCAATTGAATGAGCATACCTGATTGCTTATTGCTTTTGAGAGAGTGAACCACCTCATGTGCTTGGATGATGTTGTTAAGAATCTATCTTCCTTCCACGTAGCATGTTTGCTCTTTTGAGATGAGCGAAGGTAGTAGTGGCTTAAGTTTGTTGGCTATCACTTTAGAGATAATTTTATACAACACATTACATAAGGTGATGGGCCGAAATCCCTCCGGAATCATAGCATTCTCCTTTTTGGGGATCAAAGCTATAAAGGTCGCATTCAGAGCTTTCAGAACCTTTTTGTGTTGTCTTAAGTCTTCCACCACCTCAAGGATGTCCTGTTTGACTGTATCCCAGCAGGATTTGAAGAAATCAACATTGAAACCATTTGGGCTTGGTGCTTTTCCATTTTGCATATCCTTGATCACCTCACTGACCTCCTCTTCCAAGACTGGCCTATTGAGATTATGGTTGTCCTCCCTTATGACCAACTTGGGAATGTGCTGAGTAATCTTATCGATGAACCTAGTTATGTCTTCTATTGGCTCCTTTGCAATGTCAGAGAAGTGTTGTACTAGGGTCAATTCCACGTCCTTGTGAGTGACAAGCTCAATGCCTTGAGAATCCTTTAGCTTTGTGATTCTATTGTGTGCCCTGTGGGCCATAGTGGATTTGTGGAAGAACTTGGTATTCCTTTCTCCCTCTTTGATCCATTGAATTCTGGATTTTTGTCTCCAAAATGTTTCCTCTTGTAGGCAACGCTCTTCCCACTCTTTCTGCAGAGAATCAATTAGGTTTTGTCTTTCCTCATTGAAGCCCTCTGTGATGTTGATCTGATTGATTTCCTGGATTTTATGTTCCGTACTCTTTCTGGCCTTGATGATATCCCCAAATTATTTTTTGTTCCAGTCCTTAAGTTTTGATTTGATATGTTTAAGTCTCTGCTGGAGCATGTACATCTTGGTACCCTGAATATTCAAATCCTCCTTCCACCAAGTGGCGATGTTACTGGTGAAATTGGGGTGAGAGAGCCAGGCATTTTTGAATCTGAACGACCTATTTCTCGGAGTGCCCATAAAGGACGCCTCTAGTTGTACAGGCTAATGGTCCAAGCCTCCAAAGGGCAGAATGGATGCTGTGATTGTTGATTCTGTGAGTATGAGATACTCAGAAACAATAAACCTATCCAGTTTTGAAGCCACTTGGGAAACCCCTTCTCTTTTATTATTCCAAGTGAAGGTTCCATTTATAGTCTCCTTGTCCACCAATCCCATGGTCATGAGGAAATCTTGGAAGGCTTCAGAGTCCCTACCAAGCTGTCTTGTGCCTCCTCCTAGAACGACAATTTCAATCATACATATCAATTTGTGTTAGTGTAACTCACACATTCATATACATGAAAACCAAAAGAGGTAGGGGTAATCCAATAAATTTTCCTCGTTGACAGAGATGGGAACAACGTTCGTCGCTGGACAAAAGGGCGAGAAAATAAATTCCAAACATATTAGACCTTAAGGATGGGATTATTTTCTCTTACCTTAAGAAAACCACGCCACAACAGTCAGATAATGACCCTTTATATATTAAGAAATAATTGCAAGTACAATAAAATGTCTCATAAAACTCATCTTTACAAGGTAAAAAGCAATTGAGAATCGTCTGAAATATGAAAACTTTGTAAAGGCATTTGTCAAAACATGGATGCATTCTTGCCAAAATAAGATATATGTTGTTTCTTTTAAACACTATTTTTATTTTGTCATGATTTTTTTTAATTATTTCATGATTTTTTTAATTATTTAAAATAAATATTAAAAGTTAAATATGTAATTTATAATACATTTATCCACGCTAATCACACTATGTGACTTCAATGCTTAGAGCATAAGATTGACACCCTACAATTAACAATCCATATATATATATATAGCATGTTTTGTAGTCTTTGCAAAGGAAGTATGAATCTTACATTGAAATATTAGTGCAGGTGCAATTTTTTTTTATTGGCGTGGAGGGCATATTGATACCTACAATACTTTTTGATAATGATTTACAACTTTTTTTCCTCGAGACTTTTACCTTTTATAAACCCATCTCTACAGTTCTAGAATCACGCTCCAATTGGGATTATCGAGCGCAGAAATCCGTTTGAACACAATTTCTCCTTACCCCATCGTTGCAAAACTTTATGATGGTATAAGATCTTTTTTAGAGTTGTTATAATTCCCTTTAGAGTGGTTAACCAATTGCCTCAAATTTCACCATCGGCAACCCTCATATTTTTGTTAGACCACTTCACTCTTAATAGTTCATTCTTAGATCATTAAACCGCATTCCAATTAGTGGACCGGTTTATCCCGTAGTTAACTTTTAGTTAAAATTGAACGCTTAACACTAATATTCTCGAAGTGATTAGATGTTAGGCTTATTTTGAACGTTTTGATTTGGTTATAATGAGAATATAATAATAAAAGAGATAATTTCAACCCACATAAAAAATGGTTATTTTTGTAGGTATATTAATGACGAATTATTATGTCGAGAGGTGCTCTACAACCCAGTATGGGGGAGATGTGTATGTATTAGGTGTAATGTAAGAAAGATTGTACGTTAACATTTTTTCAATATTTTATTTCAATTTAATTTTATAACATTTTTAAAATTTAATCTAAAAGCAAAAAAGGTACGGGAGAGATGTATTGGTGTAAAATAATAATGTAACCATATTTAAATTTAATTAATAAGCACATAAAAACTTAATACTTACAATAAACTTATATATAACAAGATTCGTAACCATGGGACATTCATCCCTTATAATAGATTGTGCTAAATGGATTTGTTACAAACCATGATCTTATCATGAATAGATGCCCAAACGAAGCCACAACTAATTTTCAAAATCAACATATTTTATAAAATTTAGTTTAGTTTTTTAATAACATTTTTAAATTAAATCTAAGAGGAAAAATGTATGAATTTAATTTATAAAATTTATTTAATTTTATGCACTGTGAGATTCCGTTACCTTGTTAAACATTTTGACTATGTCAACATTAATTTATAAAAAAAATAGAATTAATAATAAAATAAAATTAAAAGTAGAGTTAAAATAGTCAATTTACCATTCTGGTTTCTTAGTGTAGTTTTGACACACATGGTTTTGCCATGGTATATATATTAGATAAGGTACCATCGGGCACAACGTGCATATTTTATAATATATATATATATATATATATATAATATATTTATATATATATAATTATATATATATAACCCCGAATCTACCAAGCACTAAGGGGATCAATGTGCAAACTTCTTTTAAAGTGAAAAGGAATTTGATCCCTCTTGGCGCTTGGTAAATTTGGGGTTAAGATGGATCTACACTACTTAATATTTAAGTGAAGTCTTGAAACTAAACCATGCAAAATCCTTGATCATAGTTTTCTTTAACTTTTATTTTTTTTGTAAACTTGGCAGATCTTTATTTTTTCTATTTTCAAAAGAACTTTTCACAGCCATTTACTGTTGCAGGTGGTTTTCCTGCCTGAAGGAAACAAGGTATCCACCTGTCAGCTTTAAATCCTGTCCAAAATTTAAGTTCATTACTATCCATCTAGCAGCATTGTATTGTTTGTCCATTCTACTGACTCTACTTGTCACAATAAAGATAAGTATATTGATATTGTTCTTAGTCAAAACCATTTTGAAATCAACTAGTTCACTATGTCATTCCTCATCGGAGGAATTTACTGGTGTTAGTGCCTTTGCACTTGATCCTGCATCTCGCTTCGCTGCTCAATTCTCCATTTCAAGTCTGTCAGTGTTTGTTCAATTCTACCCAGTGCTAGGTTGTTTTTGTATGTCTGGATCTGGACAGCCGCTATCTCCCGTAATAGTTATGAACGGATTGGGTCTTGTTCTTTGTTCTGATTCGGTGCCTCTCTTTCTGCTCCCACTGCATGCTCATGCTCTTGGTGTAGGGTCATGGCCCCAACCACCACGTTCTTCATAATCCAGTATTGTTGTATGGTTTGTTTGAACAATGATTGCCTCCATCGAGTGGTTCCTAGGTCTGTCACCATGCTTTCCCATTCATCCATGGGGATATCTCGGTATTTGAGGTTGGCTCTTAAATCTCTCTCCCAGCTCGCAATCTGAGCTCTGACTTTCGGCGAATTTCCTTCCATGTAGGCATCGATGATTTTCTTCGTTTGTTCTCCATAAAGTTTCCTGCCTCTTCTTTTTTGTTATCCGCTTGTTCCCTCCTCCTTCTTTGTTCCTCTGTTTCCTCTTTTGGGGCCATTTTGCTTCCTGTTTGGGTGTTGTTATTTTGCGTCTGGTGAGTTCGGTCTTGGTCAGAGTTCTTCCTCCGGTGTATTGTATTACCTATCACAAAATCGATACATTCATCAACTTTGTGATTTAGATAGAGTTTAGTTGCCCAATTTCTCTTTTTCTTTCCTTTGCTTGGACCTTCTATCTTCTGATTTCCAGCCAGGGTTCGTGAATCATCTGCCTTCTTTTTTCAAGGTGGATTGGGTTTTATGACTGTTACATTCCTTTTTAGGGTCATGTTTCTCTTTGGCATTCTTCCCTTAAACCCGACTTTACAACTTTCTCAACCCTTACATTCCTTTCTCCTCAGTCTCGAGTTTACCTCCTTCGATGGTTTCAAGGTAAATTTCTTTTCCCTCCTTCCCCAGTTTTCTCTGGCGGATTTACAGGGTTTTTGGAGTAGCACCTCTCATTCCCCTTGGGGCGCCTGAATTATGACATTCCTCTAGTCCTTAGGCTTGTCCCTTCCCAAGTTTCTTCCCTAATAGCTACTGACACAGTCCCCTCCATTCCTACGAGCTTGGCCCAGATCAAGGGTCTTCGGGGTATATTGGAGGAAGAATTTGTAGGATGGCTCTCTCCCTGTTTGGGTGTTAGCTCGTGCCTTCTTTTTCCCCTGGTCAGGAATTGCCTCTGTTATGAAGGTATGGTGTCTATAGCTAAGGTCAATCAGGAGGTTTTTCCTTTGAGATTAGCTATCTTAAACCCTGGGCTAAGTTGAATATCAATCTTCCAGTTGTAGAGACTCATTAAGATTTTGAAATCAGTGGGTAAAAGGGTTACATACCTGCTTGCTGCGCGGCTCCTTCTTCCTACTGTTATCTTCATCTTCCCTCTACATCCACCTCTCGT
>APFE030182297.1:0-15911 GCA_000404065.3 Pinus taeda
TTTACTAAATGCAGTAAGCACTCCCAAGTAAGTAGCTTCAACCTCTTTTTCATCCACTTTTACTACACATAAAATTCAAAAGATATATCATGATAATCATCCTCACTTGCCATGGGCAAAAAACAAGACAAAAAAGGTCTCTCTACTGTAGTGGTCAAGGACAACTAATTAAATGAAATGTTGGTTGTTTCAGATCTCAGCATTTGCTTGTTTTCTGGATCTTGTTTGAAAATGTGATGTCTCTGCATGGAACCAAGGCAACTATCATTGGATTATTAGAAGTTGGTCGTGTCAATGAATGGGTTGTGACAGAAAAGCTTGGAGACGCCATTGAAATCTGCTACTTCTCTCTCTATTTGGTCCCAATCTCAGTCTTGTTTATCAACACCAAATACTCAAAAAATTCTCAATGTCTCCTTTTACCACATTGCTCAACTCATTTGGTCCTTCACTTGTTTCGTGGGGTGGTGGTTTTTTGGTTCCTGTAGCACTCTAGTCCCTCCAACTACAACATTCCAGCTTTCAAATATATGATGCAAGGCCCCTCCCAATGGCCCCATCACTAAAGACCAAGGATACTTCACTTTGAAGCAACAAATTACTCAGCAAATAAATCGCTTAAGCCATCAAAGGAACAGCCAGATTACAGTCTGAAGAGAAATATTGGGAATTGAGCTTATCCTTTAGACCTTGGTTAAAGCATTGCATGGCTAATTTCATGTCTCCAAGGACACGGTCACTGGGGTAGTGGAAGCTAAAGAGGACTCTGTTCTACAAATCTTGGGGCGAAGCTTTCTCGCATGTACACAGAAAGTGTTTTTACAGCTTATGCAACCGTTTAAACGATTACAAGGACAGCTACCATAGAGACTGCTTCATGGTTGACAATTTTTGTATAAGCGAACAAAAATAAACATGCTCTGTTTGACAATGAATATGAAGGTCCTCGGTCCGGTCGGAGTTACATACATGATCAACAATAACAAATTCAAGATTAGCTTGTAGCCAAGAAGTATCACGTCCATGTCTCCACCTTGCATTCCTTTTTCTTGGACTCGCATGACATTTACATCCTCTTATAGTGATTTCTTCGCTCTTGATATTTGTGCCCCCTCAAGAAAAAGTCTGCATTGGATGAAAATTACATGCATCCTCACAAGAACAAGAGTTTTGACCAAGAAGCACGGACCCTTCCATACTGCTTGATTCCTTTGTGCTCTTTGAGACACCAAATTAGGCTACAACTGCAAGCACACGTGCTGCACATGAAGCAACTTGATCATGGACACTTTCGTATCTGTCAGAGCATCCATCGGCTTTCCAACAATTCATGACAAATTGCTTCACTAATAAATGGACTCTATGTATGCACTCAGAACAGCACCGGTATACACACTACACCTGAGAACTGGGCAAATTACCATCTTCTATTTTATTTGTCGCATCTACATTACCACCATTTGTGTCTGCTGAGGCACCATGTGATTGTAGAATGCCTATCTCAGAGTCATGAAAATGATGGTTGGTTGATAATGTCTCTGAGCATTTGAACTCTGACTGGATTTCATAACCATCAAATGGATCAGCCTTAGATACTGTTCCATTGATCATCCTGCAAAACCTAGCTGGCCTTGCCACAGTTGCTTCCTGAGCAGATTTTTCAATAGTGTCACCTGAGTCCACATTATTCTGGGGTACAGAGGCTCCGCGCAAAGAAAATTTGTTGGGGTCACAAACTGGGGGAAAGATCGGCCAACAACATTCCCACAAAACAACATTGTTTGCTAACAGAGATCTTGGACTTGATATCTCTGTCCCAATAATGCTTGTAGCAGGACCATAAATACCACGTTTAAAAACATTTGGGCTTGAAGTGTTGCCGAAAATAACCTTTTTCATTATTTAAATAAGAAACTGGAAAAGGATCAGAGGTTGCTTGAACATACAATTCCCCACGACTAACAATGTTAATATCAGTAAGCCCTTGGGAGCTTAACTCTAACCTTTCCTCGCACATGAAGAAGGATCCACTACAGGAATGCAGCTATGTTTCCAAGCTCTGTGTGGCATATGCCCAAATGTTAACCATGTCCTCCAGAGAAGTTGCTTGTGCTAATAGAGGGAAAATTTGGCATTTATCTTTTCCATTTTGAATCTTCTTTTTTATTTTTTTAACTAAAAGCTCCAAAACCTTTCTTATATCACGTGAAACTTCGTTCCCAATATTGTATAAACCCTTGAAGGCAAGCAAGCCCATAGCAACCAAACCTCTCACTGCAGAAGTGACCGACATACCTTTATGTTTAGTACTGTTGTCCCCTGATGCAACTTGTGTTGAGCTGTTTGTATCAAGAACACAAGAATTAATTGGCCAACGCTTCCATGGGCCATCTGTGGTTGCACAGGGACCTTCATTCAACTTTGGTGTCACCCAACAAAGTTCAGCAAGTTCAGCAAACTGTATATAGTGGAGAAGTTGGTAACCACAAGCTGTAATTGCTAGCTACATGGTTGTTGTTCCTTTTCCAGATCCTCGGTGAGAAGGCTTTTGCAGCATTTGGCTTTGGCCATTGTTGCTTCTAATCATGTCTATCTTTCATATTTAAATGTTCCAACTCAATGTTCGATAGAATAGTGTAATCCTTAGCACCTATTGAATAACATTGACTTCCTTTATGAAAACCACCAACATCATCCTCAGAACAGATATTCTTTGGTTCATCCAGTGAGGCATATTCCCTCTCAATACATGTCTTGGAAGGACAGTTTATTATATATTTCCCAGCTCCTTCATCCAGCTTTCCACAAGACGAAGCAGTTTTAAATTTCCTCAGCGATATAGCAACACCATGAGATATGTCATGAATAAATTGAATGTATCTTCTCATTAAAGCCTTTGTTATATTCTTAGCAGATTGATCAAATAAACACTTATAATCTGAGGTAGAAGGTCGTTGCACAGAAACGCAAGGTACATTCTTTTTGGATGCAAGTGAAGATACATCAACGTCTTGGTTCATGAAGAAATTTCTTATCTGAAAGGGAAAAGCAGTCAGTGGTAGCTCACAAGTAGCCAGAAATACCAACGACACATCCGCAAGTATTGAATCCACTTGCTGAAGCAGTATATCCATGCTCGAGATCCAGCACTTTGGCCTGCACCTCCCTGATTCTCAGAAATCTCATTAACCTTTTCCACTACCCAAACCTCAATTTTAGGCATATAAATAACATATGGACCAATATTTATCCAAATTCATAGTATATGGGTTAGGCCTTGAATTATGTCTCCATGTCCTTCCTGCAACTGTACCCATTGTCCATAGAGACCGAGATTTCCCATGAATGCTCCACTCCTATGTCTTCTGAAAATCCCGCCTTTGGGAACTTCCCCCTTCAACTTATTGAAAGAGAAGTTCAAATGGTGAAGCATTTTAAGGTTTTCTAGGGACATAGGTATTGTGCGTGACAAATTGTTTTCGGAGAAATCCAAGTCCTCCAAAGATCCCAGTTTCCCAACTGAATCTGGAATTGGGCCATCAAATGAATTCCACGGCAGATTGAGATAGTGTACTTCTGTGCAACTTTCAAGTTCGCTTGGAACAGAACCAGTTAATCGTTGACAACAACATTTATTTCTTGAACCATGGTCATCTTGCTAATCTCAAGAGGCAGGGGGCCTTCTAATAAATTTCTGGACAAGTTGAAGAAGAATTGCAAATTTAGAAGACCTGCAACTGTTCGTGGTATATTTCCATTAAACGTGTTGTGAGACAAGTCCAACACGTCCAATCTCATGCAATCTCCTATATTCGGGGATATGTTTCCAGATAATTTGTTTTGATCAAGGTAGAGGTCTCTCAGCTGTTTCAGTTGACCCAAAGAGTGAGGAATTTGCCCAGAGAGCTTGTTTTGGCTCAGAGATAAGAGTCCTAATCTTTGTATGCCGCCAATTTCCGTTGGGATACTTCCTCGTAACTTGTTTTTGTCCAAATACAATCTTTCCAACTTTTGAAGTCTGCCTAGTGTTGAAGGACTGGATCC
Source organism: Pinus taeda (assembly GCA_000404065.3). Lineage (NCBI taxonomy): Eukaryota > Viridiplantae > Streptophyta > Pinopsida > Pinales > Pinaceae > Pinus > Pinus taeda. Next base: position 4,045 of record APFE030182297.1, read on the forward strand.
ATTGAAGATATTCCACTCTAAATTAAGATATGTCAGATTAGCCAGTTTGCCAATCTCTGGTAGTATTTTTCCACCTATTTCATTGTGGCTGAAATCGAACACAGAAAGTCGGGAAAGATGTTGAATGGAAGAGGGTATAGTGCCAGTAAGATGATTTTCACCTATGTGTGAAGGAGCAATTAGTTAGAGCAGTAAGAATAGGTAATGTCGTGCTGCTCCCATTATGCTTGATGGAAAAGGAATCCAATGTATTTTTCAAATGTCTCCTCCAGGACAAGGATGATTGTAGGTGTTGGTTCAAAGAACATTGTTGGGAGTTTTAAGGAGGTGATGAAAGAACAAGGCTGGAAAGGGCTGTGGGCTGGCAATGGCATTAATCTACTTCGGATAGTTCCTACCCAAGCAATTGAGCTTTGCACATTTGAATCTACAAAACGATTTTTAACATATGTCCAAGACCAATGGGAGAAGAATGGATGTCCCCAAGTTCAAATTGTTGGGCGGACTCTATATTTTCCAGTATCCTGGATTTCCCCAGTTGCTATAAGTGGTGCTGCTGCAGGCGTCGCTAGCACATTGTCTTGCTATCCTTTGGAGGTCTTGAAGGTAGTTTTTTTGCTTCTGTAACTAGTAATGTTTTTATACAACTTTCTAGAAAGGTGCTTGAAATAGATATTCTACTAAGGATCCAAGTCACATTTCTAGATATATTGCATACTCAAGCAGGAATTTCTTTGGCAATCTGTGAGTCAACTCAGTAAAGGTAATTTCTTTCTTATCTTGCAAATCAGGACCGTTTCACTGTGCAACCTGGAGTGTATCATAGCATCAGGCACGCTCTAAGGAAAATATCACAGGAAGAAGGTCCAGGAGCTTTATATGCAGGCCTTGTACCCACTATAATTGGTATGGTTCCCTACAGTACATCTTATTATTTTGTACATGAGTCAACAAAGAGAGCATATTACAGATCATGCAACAAGAAGTCTCTGGACCGGGTAGAAGCACTTCTTATTGGAGCCTTTGGAGGTGGGTTCGCCTTCTAGCTTATGCCTACTTTAAATGGAATAAAACAAAGTAGTTAATTATTAATCCACATAAGATTTCCTCAGTTATTATTATGAAGTTCATTAATTTATTGTAAACCACTTAGTCCTGAATTCTTGTTTCTATATGGGCAGGGCTTACATCCAGTGCATTAAGCTTTCCACTGGAAGTAGCTCGCAAAAGACTCATGGTTGGCATGCTAAAAGGTAAGCAGCCAACAAACATGATTAACATTATTAAAACAATAATTGAGGAGGAAGGATTGAAAGGACTTTACAGGGGTTGGAGTGCAAGTTGCCTCAAAGTTATGCCGGCATCTGGCCTTTCTTGGATGTTTTATGAAGCATGGAAAGATGTTCTCCTAATCGAAGGGAGTCACATATAGATTGCAGAATATATCAGTACCTTTTTTTTGGTTCGACCCTATGGTGACGTGCAGCATAGTTTTGATCCAAGACCCATTGAAGCTCGATGAGAAATGTGCTAGGTTCTGATTTCATAGTTTTTAAGATCATGCTTTTTTGTTAGACCTTTTCCTTAAGGATACACCTGGGAAGAGGAAATTCAAGTTTTGCTGAAAGGGAGATTCTGATCAAACTATGCTAAGGGATGTATGCCAGAGTTCTTATCTTGCATTGGCCATGAATATCCATTGAAAGAATCTGCGGTGGCTGGATGGATTTTAGTGGGGTTAACAATGAACATGTGCATACTGTGTCAGCGGCTGGTGTGCTAACTCTCGTGTGCCGAGGGGCACTAGAAGCCCATTGATCTTCAGATCTGCAATACCCACAAATATGCCTCAATTTCAACACAAACACATGTCTCAATTTCAACACAAACACGGCAAAACAGGCACTACCTGCAATGGCAAAATCTCATAGAACTTACGCGTGAGAACCGAAGGAGGCGATGGCGCAGAAGAATTGGAGACCGCGGCTGTTGAGTCCTCTCGACATCTTGTGTAGCCATCCTGGCCTTGCTCGTTAAACCTGAAATGGACCATTTTCCACTGTAAATATGTCGGCATTAATGGAGGCCAAACGGTGTTAACCCCGCACCCACCCTTACCTGAACGATTCTTCCCTGAACGATTCTTTCCTTCGCAGCAAGCGAAACACAGAGAATCACAAGGATCGACGGTTCAAGTCTTTCTAACGATTTTTTCCTTCGCAGCAAGGGAAACACAGAGAATCACAAGGATCGACGGCTCAAGTCTTTCTAATCGTCTAACATCTCATCGTGTGGTGTACAAAGATGACAGGTAGGCAGAAAGCGGGATGGATTTCAGATGGAAACGCCTTACGGCGTAAATATTATAATTTAAAAGGCTAACATTAATTTCCTTCCCAAAGCTCCTATATCTAAGAAAAGTAAGAGAGTAAAGATCACGCAACACATCATTTTTCAAAAATTATAGTCAATTTAGATGTAAAGATTGTATTATTTTGAAAATTTTCAATATTATTAAAGTCATTGTTATTAAAAAATCTATTTACAACACATATGTGAGAAAATTAAAATTCTTTTTCATTTTAAATATATTTAACCTATAAGTAGAGAGGATATTTAATTTTATTTTATAATTAGAAATAATATTATTAACATTAAATTTAATGATAAGGTTGGAGAAATTTTATTTTAAAAATTTATTCGATTATTTATTTTTTTTCATTCAAGAAAAAAAAGAAAAAGAGAGTGGAATGGTTTTATCTTCTAATTCCGTTTTTTCATAAAAGGTTTCCTAAAATATTTCTTGTGTCAAATGTGTTTGTGAGTTTTTATTGTGTTGGTTTTCTCCTGAAAAAGTTTTCTAGAATATATCTTGTGTCAAATGTGTTTGTGAGCTTTTATTTGGTTGTTCTCTATTTCCTGCATAAATTTTAATTTGCATTCATACACAATAAATAATAATCTATAGATCCATAAACCTAAAGAGAAATATATCGTGTAGATTTCATATTTTTAAGTATAGTTTTATCATATTTGTTGTGATGAACTACCAAGTGGAATATCCATATCAGTTTACAAATCATATTAATATTATGAAAAGTTTCTTTGAGTATATTGTGTAGAATTATAAGGAATCTAGATTGGCTAAGCCAAAAGTCAAAAAACACTAGTCTTTGTCGACAAATCTATAAATAACCATCTTCATCTTGTAGAGGAGAGGTTTTCACGGCTGGAATCAAACGTTGCAAATATTAGCCATGATGTGAATATCCTGATGTCAACCCTGATAAATAAGATTGCGCTATTCGAAGAATATTAGGCTTTTGATGGAGAGGACAAATCATAGGGGAGATTAGGAAGAAATAGAGAATCAATCCAAGAAAGTACTTGAAAGAGATAAATCTAGTTCAAGTGCCATGAACAATTCACAATCCTTATTCAAAATGAAAGTGAAGGTTGATATAAAGATATACCAAGGCGAGATCAATGCTCTGAGGTTAAATCATGGATTGCAGCAATTCAAAATTTATTGTAGTCCTGATCATATAGTCTAGGATGAATAGATGATTCAATTCACGTGGCTGAAATTAGAGTGTCGTGCCTTAGCGTAATGGTAAAACCACACAGAGACTATGAGGATGGAGGGAGATCCTATAGTGACTAATTGGGAAGACTTTAAAACTCTCATAAAGTCATAATTTAACTCTATCAGGTTTTGTATAGGACTAGTGGATTTAGTGGCACTACTTTAGGTAAAAGCAAGGGTAAAATATATAGGAGTACACCATAGAGTTTAGAAAGATGGTCATAATGTTAGGTATCTACCCAAAGAGCCTAAGTTTACTTCTTTAGTATTTTTGGGTCAACACAACCATTTGTGGCAGCAAGTGATATTGTTTAAGCCCAAATCAGTGGATGAGGTTTATGTATAGCGAAAATACCTAGAATCATAGACATAAAGAAAGGGAAATCAAGTGGATGAAGTAGAAGGAGTACAAGGATGTTTCTAAGGAGGGGAAAAAAGTTGAAATGGGGGAAAGATGAAAAAAATGATAGCCATAACACACCAATGTAAGAATCCCAACAAACACTACAACCACTGTAACCTTAACAATCATATAGAGGATAAGTGTTGTAAGTTGCATCCATAGCTTAGCCCAAAGAAAAAAAACAAAGACAATGATAAGAAGAATGTCATGAGCATTGATTCAAGAAACTAGTTTGAAATAAACTCAGACGTGGATGAGAAAATCATCTATCAATTAGTGCAGAAGGAGGTGAATCTCAGTAGCCTTCAACATCAAGAAGAGAAAAAAATGACTAAATTCTTCTACATAAAGATATAGGTCAAGAAGACAAAAATTGATGCTCTATTTGAATGAGGATTGTAGAAGATTATCATTGCAACTAACCTAGTCAATAAGTTAGGATTGAAGGTTTGTGGTTATCCAAGCCCATATCTGCTGGGATGGGTAAATAAGGTTACAGAGTTAAAGGTAACAAAAAAGTGCAAAATTATATTTGTTATGAGTGTTGATTTTGTTAATGAAGTAGAACTAGATGTGGTTCCCATTGATGCATGAAAAGCAGTGTTTGGGAGTCTAAACATTTATATGCGGGATGCAATATTCATCTGGAGATCAAACCAATATTGGTTTGTCAAGGATGGAAAATTGTTCACCATAAACATGCTCAAAGGCAAGTCAAAATGTTCATTAGTAAGTGCAAGCCAAGACAAGAAACTAATCAGTTGCAGCAAGCAGTAAATTTTACTATTTTTAAGAGAAAATTAGTCTATAGCAGAGTCAGTAAGGGGCAAGGTATCCTTGGAGGGGTGTACTAAGAAACATAAACAACAACTGGACAAGTTTTTATAGGCATATAGGGATGTGTTTCATGACCCTCATGAGTTACCAACAGAGAGGGAAGTGGAACACAAGCTCCAGCTATTACCGGATTCCCCATTGCTAAACATTGGGTTGCATAAAAAGTTTATTATAAGAGTGAGGTGAAGAAACAATCCTAGTAGCTACTCGAAGAGGGTGTCGTTCGATCGAGTACATCACCATGTGGATCACCCATAATCATTATATGAAAAAAGAATATGACTTGGTGGATTTGTATTGATCATAGGGCACTGAATAAAGTTATAGTAATGAACAAGTACCTTCTACAAAGGATAGATGATCTGTTAGACCAATTACAGAAAGAAAAAACTTCAGCAAGTTGGAATTGAAGTTTGAATATCACCAAGTTCGAGTCAAAGAAGAAGATATCTAGAAGACCACCTTCACAATTAGGTAATGTTTGTATGAGTGATTAGTCATTACATTTGGCCTCTATAATGCACCAACCACATTAATGAGTTTAATGAATGTTATACTATATCCTTTTATAGATTCATTTGTTATTTCCAATTTATATGATATACTAGTATACAATCTTATCTAAACGTCTCATTTAATATCAAAAACTCTAGAATTAGCGTATGATCATTATGGTGGTACAAGAAGATGTACACACCATTTGAGGGCATGTAGTAATTTAGTGGTTCAAACCTTCCAAAAAATAACAAAACAAGAATGTCGCGGGAATTCAAAATGATCTTGATGGTGGTACACAAAGATACACATGGTTTCTTTAGAGTACCTTGGGTGATTTATTCTAGAATATTTAAGAAATTTGATTGATTGATATGAGCGAAGTTTAACTCCTACTTGTATTGTGCATATTGAATGATGTTCCTCATCATTAAATGTAATTGTTGCATTTGCATTTGAGAGATTTGTAATTGTTGAAATTGTGGTTATTAACTAGTTGTATTTGAAAGATTTGATCCAACTAAAATAGCTCCTAGTTTAGTGTATGCTTGAGCTATTTCTATCTCACACAATAATTGATGTATTTACACAATCAACTTTATGTATTGAAGTTAAAAAAATAGTTAACTTTGTTCATATTTATAGGATTTCCAAATTATTTTAAAATCTATACAAAATTATTTTCATAAAAAATATTTTCTTGGACATTGAAATACTTAATCAATGGACCTATGTTTATTCCATTATTACATCCTATATAAGAACTAAGAAGTAAGTGTTGATAATTTTCTAGACTCTTTTTTATTGGTTGATAGATATTTTTCCATTTAACATAAAAATTCTATTAAATTTCACATGGTACTACCAACAATTGAATTGATATCCTTCACTCAAGAGGGCCGATTGGGCTTGGCATTGACAAAGTCTATTACCGAATGAAATTAGAGGCCTTCCCTAATAGGTTCAACTGGGTTTGGAATGGAAAAAGTCGACTAAGTACACCCCACTAATGATGACTTAAAAACATAATCAAGTGACAAACCAACAAACTTTTGTACTCCGTTACATTTTTCCATCATCAAAGTTACCAAGAATACAATTCAATTATGTAGTTTAGTTAAAAGCCTTCAAGCCATGTGTAGCATTATTTACTTGACAATTCAAAAAACTTTCTTCTAATTGGATCTCCTCTTTAGAATTGTAACATGTTCTACAAACTCTTAAATGCCCGATTTGAACATTTTCCCTCTTAGGAACTTACTTACCTAAATATACATTTCCTCTGGATGTTATACACAATGTAATTTCTGGGATACTTTACACTCCTACACCATGACAAGAACGCTTTAAATTACATGTCAAAGTCGCTTTCACCACTCAACCTTTCTCCCAAAAAACACTAAAATATGGTTGAAAATCATACACAAAAATGTTAAACATGTTTACAACTCCAATAAACAAAATGCAATTCTAAGTAAACTAAATTCTTTCAATAATTATGGTTTCTCCCTATTTTAAAGTTAGTTATGTCCATTAGTTAAACACAATGGTTATCAATTTGTTCATTCATGTTCAATTTTTTTTAAAGGTACAGAAAATCTAGATAGATCAATCTGAAGGTAGTAGAATTGAAGGGATCTACTCGATGGCCAAAAAAGCAGGGCTAACTCCAAGGGCATCGAGGTGATTCGAACCTCGTGATTTCTTATTTTTTTAGAAGGGTGGTTCGGGGACACTAGGGGCGCTACATCCACAGAAAATATAGGTAGATCAATGCGAAGGGAGTAGAACCGAAGGGATCTTCTCATTGGCCAAACAAGCAGGGCCTAACCCCAAGAGCGTCAAGGAGAATTGACTTCATGACTTCCCTATTATCACTCCAGGAAACTCTCCTAGGATGCGGCTCAGAGATGCCTGGTAACATATAATCTTCAATATTGTTCTATGGACTATTGGAATGAATGATGGTTTGGATCAAACCAAATAACCATTTCAACTCTGTTTTTACTCAAGACATGCAGGAATACCCTTAGATTTACAAGGCTTTAGACCATTAATGCTCAATAGTTTGTAGATTCAATGAACAGATGGAGAATACCGACTGTACCAGCAAATGCATATATAAACACATATGAATGGCTAGATACAGGAAGTAAAAGAAACTTGCTAATCTAATTTATCAATGCAGAGATAAGATGAGAATTATCTAGCATTAGACAAAGAAGAAAGCATGAACAACCTATTCAAGTGCAAGCTTAGAACAGAAGAGAAAATGGACATTGATCATATAACAACAAAAGAAGCTTATATTTGTTAGAATGAAGATGAGAGGCCTGAGTAGCAAAGTCTCAATAGTCTCCAGAAGTTGAACCGTTATTACATTTAGCTTTCAGCCATTTATAGGCCATTTACAATGTTGTTGAGCTCTCAAAGGCTCAGAGTCTTAATCTATACTCTTTGTCCCTTTAACTGTTTGATGCCCTAACTAGGCAAGCGTGGGCTTGGAGGTTTCTTCTTCTGACAACAAGGTAACTGATTTCTAGTAACTTGTTGTGTTGTTTGGGAGCTCGCTCGTGCAAGTGATGCTCCATGACCATTATATTTGTTTGGATGAGTTGCGCTGTCTACTCCATGATCGCTTCTATTGTTTTGGATGAGCTACATTGTCTACCCCATGATTGTTTGTTTCGGGTTGCATCATGTTGTGGCCCCCTTTTTCCCTTTCTAGCCCCTGCCTCTTGGTAACTACTTCTCGACCTTTGCTATGTGGTAGAATGGGTCTTCGGGCCTCTGTGATCCCTTTAAATGTTTAAATATTGTTTTCCTATTTTTACACAGAAAATGCTACACACAACAAAATCTCACCCATCTCTATTCTTCCAGACTTCAAAAGCCCTCAAAACTGGGTTATTCTCCCATCGAGTCTGCCCTCTGGGTCGCTATCGCAAGTCACACACAGCCTGTCCCTGTGTTCTCTTTGTATTTTGAAATAATTAAAAAACACGGGAAATACATTGAAAATGGCTCCCTCCAAACTTCAAATATTATATATTTCCCTTCCCGGACCCGAAAGGGTCCAGGTCTTGTTGCATATCACAAGTCTAAGGTTCCCTTTGTATTCCTTTGAAATACGAAAAACTGTGAAAATACATTAGAAATGGCCTTCCTGCGGACCTCAAATATTATGAAATAATACTTATAATGTCGTCAGGTCTGGTTCGTTAGGTCACAATGTGTGTATATGCCAGCTCCCATGTGTAGCCGATGCGATTAGGGATGCGATCAATCGCAATCGCATGTCACTCATGCTAGATGTTTTCCATATAACATGGCATATGTCCCCGCTAATTGCGGCCCTGCCACGCGATGTGGGCCGTCTATCTGCGCGCTTGATCGATGGTCCACATTGCATCGCTGATTGCCATAACTCTACACACTTACTCTGCCTACTTCCTCCATCGATTGTGACTCGCCGATCTGATCATCGGAGATCGCTAATTGGGGGTGTCCGCCGCCCAACCTTAAGTCCTCCTCTGTGTAGCACCAATTGCATTTTTCTGCTTAGATCTGGACCGTTGATCGGCCAGATCTAACAGCTACTATGCATTGCATTGTCTATGCCTGCGATAATGGTTTTTCACTATTTTTTGAGTGTTTTATCCACCCAATAGTGCTTTTCCGCCATGATAAGGGTTCTTGGCATGTGCTAGTTTTGATCTTTGAATGATCCTTAAGCAAATTTCAAAGCCTTCAGTAGTGTTTTGGATCCATTTTTGGGCCAAATGCTTCCAAGGCTAACACTGGCTTCTTTTGGGGATGAAATCATCCCTGTGAGGTTTCAAGAATCACAAATCAATGCCTTTCCTATAAAAACAACATCAAACCTTCCTCCCAATGTTCCATTAGGCATGGAGTCTATTTTGCAATGAAAATAAACACTAGAAAAAACATATTTACAATACCAAGGCTTTAAAGCCTTAAATGAAATAAAGTTTCAAAAACCGCCCATTGACTGGGCCATCAAAGACTTGTAAAAGCCTATTAATTTCATCATCCTCTTTAAAAGCTTTGCACCATTTGACTTTGCTAGGCAGAGATGGTCTATATTTCACCTCATCTCTATGTGCTTTTAGCCTTGCATGCTTTGCTTGGAAAGTTTTGTTGACATGAAAAGTTAATATGAAAGATAAATGAATGCATTCCTATGTGGGGGACACAAGGACTACACCTGCCCTTGCAGCTTCCTTAGAGCAAGCTCCATCAAAGGACATGTCCCAAATCTATGGGCCTTCTTCCTATGTGATCTGGAAAACTGGTTTTTTAAGCTACATGGAGGCCAACTGAGATTCTTCAATTTGAAGAAAAAAAGATCCAAAATCAGTGTTGACAACATAGATGGGATGATCAATGCAATTCCTTTCATCGCCGATAATATAAGCCAGCTGAGCCTCTCTGTACAATCTCCTATTTTCACCTCCAAAAACTGGGACAATAGCATAGGACAAATCATTTTGCAATGTTCCACCTAATCTCTTGATCCAACCTCTGGAAAGCAACATGCCAAACTTGGGGGGTACATCTGCTACCACAATATCCATCATCATGCTCTTCATGGGCAGCTGAGACAAAGTGATGGCTAGGTCCTTGATTGATCCCAAGCATTTCACTTTTCTAGAGTCAAAAGAAAACAGGTCATGATAAGGCTTGGTAATGTCAAGACCCAGCTTATCCATGACAACCTCGAGCATTAGATTATGGCTAGCTCCAGTGTCTATAAGGTAGTTGTGAAGGATTGTATCATGAATAGTCAGAGAGGCATAGAATGATGGGGAGTTGTCTTCACAATTTTTAATCATTGGGCTAAGAATAACAACTAGTTTGTCATCTTGCAGACTTACATAGTCAGTGGAGGCTTGGATGGCTTTAGGCTCAAGGGCCTCGAGGATGGATCTTTTGAAGGAATCATTCTTCACTAGTTCAATCAGAGGCATAGGTATTCTTAGCTTTTGAAGTTCTAATTGAAAACTAAAAGGAGAAGGAGACTTGTCAAGGCCTCTTACCTCATGGGATGGAGCTTTGAGGATGATGGGATCATTTGCTGGTTGCTTATGCTTATTAGATTTCTATTCTACAGGGACAACAACTCTTTGAACATGGGTTTCCTTAGCATTATTCATCTTTGACCTCGGATTATATCTTTACTGATCTTTAGTTTGTAGAACAGCTTCACCGTCCCACTCTTGGCTAATCTGGTCATTGAATAATGACTTTTCATAGGCAGCTAAGGTCAAAAAGGGGTCACATGAAATAAAGTTTCAAAAACCACCCATTGACTAGGCCATCAAAGACTTGTAAAAGCCTATTCATTTGATCATCCTCTTCAAAAACTTTGTAGCACTTGACTTTGTTAGGTAGAGATGGCCTATATTTCACCTCATCTATGTATGCTTTTAGCCATGGATGCTTTGCTTCAAAAGTTTTGTTGACCTAAAAAGTTAATATTAAAGATAAATGAATGCATTCCTATGTGGGGGACACAAGGACTACACTTGCCCCTGCAGCTTCCTTAGAGCAAGCCCCATCAAAGGACATGTCCCAAAGCTATGGGACTTCTTCCTCTATGATCTAGCAAACTGGTTTTTTAGGTTGCGTGGAGGCCAACTGAGATTCTTCAATCTGAAGAAAACAAGCTCCAAAATCAGTGTTAACAACAAAGATGGGATGATTAGTGGGATTCCTTTCATCGCTGATAATATAAGCCAACTGAGCCTCTTTGTACAATCTCGTATTTTCACCTCCAAAAACTGGGACAATAGCATAAGATAGATCATTTTGCAATGTTCCACCTAATCTCTCGATCCAACCTCTGGAAGGAAACATGCCAAACTTGGGGTGTACATCTGCTACCACAATATCCATCATCATGCTCTTCATGGGCAGTTGAGACAAAGTGATGGCTAGGTCCTTGATTAATCCTAGGCATTTCACTTTTCTAGAGTCAAAAGAAAACAAGTCATGATAAGGCTTGGTAATGTCAAGACCCAGCTTATCCATGATAGCCTTGGGCATTAGATTATGGTTGGCTCCAGTGTCTAGAAGACAGTTGTGAAGGATTTTATCATGAATAGTCAGAGAGACATAAAATGTTGGGGAGTTGTCTTCACAATTTTCAATCATTGGGCTAAGAATAATAGCTGGTTTGTCATCTTGCAGATTTACATAATCAGTGGAGGCTTGAATGGCTTTAGGCTCAAGGGCCTCGAGGATGGATCTTTTGAAGGACTCATTCTTCACTAGTTCAATCAGAGGCATAGGTATTCTTAGCTTTTGAATCTCTGATTGAAAAATAAAAGGAGAAGGAGACTTGTCAAGGCCTCTTACCTTGTGGGCTGGAGCTTTTAGGATGATGGGATCAACTACCAGTTGCTTCTGCTTATTAGCTTGTTGTTCTATAGGGACAACAACTCCTTGAATAAGGTTTTCCTTGGCATTATTCAACTTCAACCTCAGATTATATCTTTGCTGATCTTCAGTTTGTAGAACAGC
>APFE030182302.1:0-10371 GCA_000404065.3 Pinus taeda
GTTGTTGAAATATGCATGTAATTATTTTTTTTAATAAATAACCACAATATAATTTATAATAAAGTTATAATTTAGTTATTTTTTATTATTATTTTAATCTATGAAATGTGATAGGAATAATTGGGTACCCATTTTGATGGTTACCTGCATTGAATTTTCTTTGTAGTTTGATCCATTTAATTTATATGGCTTCTCTAGTTTGTCTTAATTTAATGTTAATATTTTCTTTTAACTGAAATTGGAAATAATTTCCAAAATAGATATCCCTATAATTATGCTATAGTAAGAATATCTATTCCATACTTATAATTTAATTATTAGGTTCATCGTAGATATTTCAACCCCATGGAATATGTTGGAATATCATGGTAATATTGACATATCAATGATATACCCTATTAATTAAATTATCTCAAATTATTTAGTTCAAGAAAATGGCATATCAACACAACATATTGGGAATTTGGTATTTATAAGCCATGGTAATGTAAGAAGAAATGTTTCCGTAATAATAGTGTGGTGAATGTGCATGGACAAACATATTTTTATATATTATATATTTTTATATATCATATATTTTTAAATATTATATATTTTTGTACATTATATATTTTTATATATTATATAACTCCAATAATAATAATAATAATAATAAAGATATAGTTTAGTTAACTTTCATGAAATTTTAATCGTTAATGCAATATGTATAATGGGGTTAGTGTTTTTCTTCTTATCATAGATTGATGGATATAGAAATTTTCAATCCATTTAATTATATGGTCACAATAGTTATAATAAAAGCAAAAGATCATTTTATAGTCAATATATTCTATATATAATATATTTTAAATTATTTTTGAAACAATTGTTTTAACTAAATTGAGAACAAATAGAGATTATAGCAACATTTTAAATAAATCTCAACCTTATATTATTGACTAATATTAAAAATATTAATTATTTATTATTGAATCTCTAGCTTCAACCTATTGATTATTGATAATTAAATCAAAATTATAGAAGTCCTAATATAAAGTATACATATTATCAACATAACAAAATTAAGGAATCATAAATATGTTTTCCAAATTTATTTATATGTATTTCAGATTTGTAAATTATGTATTCCCATTTTTTTAATCACTAATATATGTATATGTATATATGTATATGTATATGTATATGTATATGTATATGTATGTATGTATGTATGTATGTATAGATATATTTGTAATATGATTTTTTTAATATGTATATTTTTTTGTTTTGGTGCTTTGTATTGAAATCTAAGGCGTTGTCGATTCAATGCAATTGCTTTCACTGACTTCCATTGTACAACATATAGTCTATAAGGTATTTTTTTATTACAATTATGCAAATCTCAAATGAATTCCCATTTATTTCTTTAGGAAGGGAATTTAAAGGATTATGCACATATTAATGTTTTTGTAACCTCATTGTTCATGAAAATCCCCCTTCGAATGAGTGTGAGATATCAAGACACCTTCCATATGATTTGGAAGAGAATGATATTAAAATATAAAAACATAATTTTTTTATGGTTATTGATAAATTAATAAATATATTTTAGGAAAGACATTAAAATATATGGAAATCTAATAAAATAGATATACACTCAATGGGAAAGGTAACACTTTTCATTAAGAAGAATATAATGGTTCAACAACACACATTGTTTAGGATATGTAACACCTACATCACCTCCTACTACAACTCTTCTACTAAAAATGTTCACATTTTTATTATCTATGTAAAATAAAAAATTCCTTCACTTCTCCTTGTGATCAATAGAAGCCATGAAGGTGAAATAAACTTGGACATGCATAAAAAAAATTAATGAAATAAAAGAAGCATCCATTGTTTCTTTCACTAAATTGTGATATAATTATATTTAAGCATCTTAAATTGTCTTTCATCATTTCAAGGGAAAAATATCATGAGATGTACACACCCTTCACATTCACAATTTTCATCAGTACTAAGGCTCTCAACATGCAAACATTAAATGACCCACAACTTTATTCCTCATTACTTATTCTCCATATGTTTGTTTTATTCAAAAATTTCTTGTGTTATTGTTCTCTTTTACTCACTTAATTCTTTTATATATTTTCCACAATTGCACCATGTTTTTTGTTTCTTCTCGAAGGGTTCTGTTTAGTAGAAAAATATTTCCAGGATGTAAATTTATTTTAAAGCTTATAAAGCTTGTCTAATATTAGTACTCCCTAATATGTATAGTGTAAAATGTTTAATGTTATTTTCGTAAAAATATTGATATTTCTAATGGTTTTTAATTAAAATAATTTTAAAGTATAAAATTTGGGCAAATAAATTAAAAAAATGTGGCAAAATTGACAACTATTTTTTATTTTTTATTTTGAAAAACCATGGAATATTAACCCACTCTAAATGTTACACTGAAAAAATTTCTCTACTACGTGGAAAGTTATCGGGCTTATTTACAATGGAACAGTGTTTATTCTACCAAGAGCTCATAGACTATCCATCAATATTTTCTCATTTTTCACTTTACTTAGTCATGCCCCTTCCTCTTCAAGGGTGATTTACTTATGAAGGAATGAGAACTCAACACATTTCCTTTGTTATACATAATTACTTTAAGCATTAAATATGTTAATTGAGTACCGTACTAAATATATGTGTGATTTACGACTTCCTTATTTTTATGTGTCTATAGCTATGCATAATCATTTTTAACTTCTTATTCATCTCATATTATTGTTGGGATAAATTTCTCCTTGTTCACATTCGCTAATACTATAAGAAATCTATTGTTCCTTGTTCACATTCACTAGGAAGGCCCCTTTATTCATGTAGAAAAGTTGGACATATATATTTTAATTTTTGTGGTCCTATGCATTTTCCTTATGCTAATGAAAATAAATGTATGAAGAATTGTGTTGCTGATTACACTGGATTATATTGGGTGTACTTATTGGAAAGTAAATCTCAAGCTTTTAAAACTTTTATGGATTTTCATGTATGGATTGGATATGGAGTGTAATCACATATTGGCTCTCTTCATATTGTTAATGGAAGATAATGTACTCTAATGAATATGAAAAATATCTCTGCAAACATGGGATTCAATCTCAAACCATAGTTCCATAGAATTCTCAACAAAACTATGTAATTGAAAGAATGAACATTACTATATTAAATATAGTTCACTCAATGCGGTTTTTGAAAAACATAACATTGATGTTTGGGGATGATGTGACTTTATGTGATTTGTATGTGAAATACTTATGTGCATCTGACACTCTTAGAAAAAGACTCCTTATAAAATGTGGTATGGATGAGATCCTTCGATAATCCATCACAAGGTCTTTGGTTCCTCTACATTCACTTATGTTTTTTATAGTATAGACATTCTTGCATATTGTATATATTATTGTAAGATTTTACTTCTAATTTTGTGGTTGCAATGTCTCATATGTTGGTTATGGTTCCCTCAAAGCATTTCAGCACAATTTCTATTTTCCTTAATGATTTCAAAATGAACTACCGTTCATACATGGATATGCTTCCAATATTATACAATCTTTCCAATATTTTCAATCTATGATTAAACTGTGACTTGATTCTCATCTCGATATAATTTTTATTTGTACAAGCATATATGTACAATACTAATGTTATTCCCTTTACAACAAAGTATTGAATTGAAGGATGATATCTATATTACTATAGTTAGACTCTACTTATCTCAAAACGCTCTATAACGTTCTTTGCCTCATTAACTTAGAGTGGTTCCAATCCAAACTAAGGAATCCCTTTATTGTGTGTGTAGGTTATTCTACGATAAACTTGGGTTAACTTGTGACATTGTTTTAGGGTCAAAATTCATGCAATTTTTTTCGCCTACGCTTTGGCCTACTTATCCAACGCTTATTTTTTACAGGGTTTCAATGTCAGTTACGATTTTCTCTTGATGATGGAAACAAGGAAATTAATGTTTTTTTAGTTTAAATAAAACCCATATCTAGCTAGGGCTTTCCCCAAAAGGCCTGACACTCAAAACAATGCATTTATATTGATTTAAATACAATGGATTTACCCTCTCTTTGTTAATGAGAATATTTAATTGTGAGAAAATAGTTTTGGTTGTCTTATAGCCCCAACAATGTAAATATTTCTTTTTATTCATAAGAACAATTTATACAGTCTATTTACTTGCTATTGTGTGTAATGAAGTGATTCCGTCAAAATTTTACAATACTATAATATTTATTCTATTTATATTCCATGAGTACACATTAGACATTCCTGTCAACTCTATATATTTTTTTTCTGCATAATGATTGTATATAATTTACTATTACTATCATTTTCTTTGAAGAAGAGAATACGTAAATTAGGAAAGATGAGTGTTGAACCCTTGTCATGGGAGTTTGAGAAGGTTGTCCTTTAGGTCCTAGTATTAATTTACCCAAGGCTTCTTGTTCCATGGCCAATTGATATGATTGCAATCTTTTGACCTATAGAAAGCTAAACTAAGTATACATTTATTTTTCCACAAGTTAAACTATGTAGAAATTTATTTTTCTTACCTGCAATAGTTATTTTCTATAGTATCTTACAAGAAACTATATTTTTAGTGGTGAATAAGGGTTATTGTGCCTCTTTATATATTTATCCATCCAAACAAGATTGTTTAATTTTTTTATATAATATCCATTTCCATATTTTACACATTCAAGTGTATTATTTCTTTGTGCATGTTTATATATTTATCCATCCAAACAAGCTTATTTAATTTATTATATATAATCTCCTTTTGCATCTTTGTGCACATTCAAGTGTATTCTTTTTCAAAATATAATTATCTAAGATTTTCTTGTTGAAATAAATTAAACGCTATTGCGTTCCTCAAAAAAATAACTATGTTTCTAAGTAGTTCCCCTAAAGCTCTAACTCATACTTCTGAGGATATAAAATAGTAGTACACTTCCAATTTACATTTCCTTGACCCTTAGCAACATCTTGCTACTTTTCCAGTATGAGTACAATCATTCTTTCCCAATATACCATTATATTTTATCCAACCCCTTTTATCTCCAACAATCCTTTTAAGTGAGTTTCACCCATGACATTTTTATTTTGTGTCATGTCTTTTCTGGGTGGTCTGCAAAACCAACAATTCAACTCTAGCAAAAAGGAGAACTTTTTTATTTTACTTTTTTTTTTTTATCTTTCTTCTTTTTGGGCATAACTCTTTCCGTGTGAATTAGAAGTCTAATCACATTTAAGCCTTTAATAGTTTTTCACGAATCATAACATAGAAAGCCAAACTTTCTTTTATATTAATAAAAATAAATATTTACACTGTCATATGCCACATCACTTGACCCATTTTGACTTGTTAGGGGCATATTCAATTAAAAAGGTCATAATATAAATTGACCAAGGAATCCTTAACATGTTTAAAAAATAAAGTTGTATATTTTTTAAAATAATTTTATGTTTACTTTGAAAAACAATTTATTAAATTAAACACAAATATAAATCTAACCATAAAAATTCAACTCCAGATTTGTATTTTTGAAATATATTTTGATTAAAATATTTTTAAACAAAATAAATTGAACATAAGTGAGTTAAAATACAAGATTCAACTTTTTCCTCCTTTTCATATGATATTATGTATGCGTAAACTCATGACATAAAAAGGAAAAAAATAACACAACAAATAAAGCCATACTAAAAATTAAAAAGCAAATTTTAAAATTCTATCATTATAAAACATCAATTTCTAGCTAATTGATTTCTAAAGTATATAATTTCTTGCAAATTATGATAAATGTTTTTTTGGTAAAGGTTTTTATATGTATTGAGTAGTTGTCCTTGCAAAATGTTTATTGTCATAATCATTTGTGATGTCATAGTTACTCTCATTATCGAAATATATATTAATTAGTAGATGTTATGATCATTTGTAGAAATAAATGGGATGTTATTAAATTGAATATCAAACAAACATTATATATGTGCAAAAACAAACATATACACAAAATTAACTATAATCACAAACATTTGAAATTCTATCATAAAACATAAAATTGTAATTAATTATAATAATATATTAATTAAAAATAACTGTGATTTTAAAATACACACATTGAATAGTGGTGGTTACAAAACAAAATACATTTTCATTCATGATGTCATGATCATTTACAAAAATAAGTGAACTTTTACTAAATTGAGCATAGATAAGCTATGCGAGCATTCAATTCATTTGAAGTGTAATTCTTGCATTCGATCATATAGGTTATTTGTATCAAGTTATTCTAATAAATGTTTTTTTGTGGTTAATAATTTATAGACGTACAAACACAAACAAGCAAACCAATACATTACATAAAATAAACACAGAAACATCTAAAATTATATCATCAGAAAACATGGATTTGTAACTAATTATCAATATATATTGATTAAAAATACTTCCCAAAGATGAATTGACTAATGATACTTAAAAAAACCCATAGCCATTCATGATGTTATGGTCATTTGCAAAAATGAATGAAATTTTGTTAAACTAAATGCTAATTTGAACATATATAGTTTAATACACATTCAATTAATTGGGACTGTAATTCTTGCATATTATATTTTATGTGTGTAAAATCATCATAAAGGTATGAAGTCAATAGGAAATTTGGGCAATGACCTTCCATATGGGATATTCTAATAAAAGCCTTTCTTGTGTTTTAAAATTATACACAAACAAGGGCATAAACAAAGAAACACATACATTTCATAAAATAAAAACACAAACATTTAAAATTCTATAATCATAAAACATGTGTAAGTAATTATAAAAATCATATTAATTAAAAACATTTATAAATAATTGTGCATTAAATATTGGTGCTTACAAAACTTCAAATTCATTCATGATGTTGAAAAAATAATATTTTATTAAATTAAACAACAAATTAAATATTAATAAGTTAATATATAGATTCTACGCATTCTAAAAGTAATTATTGTCTATGACATCACATGTGTTAAAATATTATACACAAACAAACAAACAAAGGTGCAACAAAGAAATACATAGCATCAAATAAAACCACATACATTTAAAATTTTGTCATAAAAAAAAATCAATTTTAATTTTTTTTTTTTAAGTTTATGTTTATTTTGTTTGTATTTATCATCGATCATTAGTGCCATTTGATATATTTTTAATTTTAAATTGAATGATTGTGGTTAAAAGAATATTCATGTTCATAGTCACCTCTGATATTGTGATTATATGTATTTGTTGAAAAGTATATCTTGATTAAAAGAAATCATGAAAACTTGTGATTTTCAAACATACAAAAACTGGTGATGATTCTTACAAGGAAAATTCATAGTCATTGTTACTTGTGGTATTATCGTGGTCATTTGTATCTATAAAATTTATTGACTAAAAATATTTGTTATTTTTTTCTTTTATACTAAATAGATTTAACAAGTTATAAACTCGATCCATTTTGTACCATAAAAGAACAATTAACTAATACACTAATTATGAACTCACGATGATTGAATTAAATAAAAAATTGATTAAAATGTAAGATAAGAATATACTAATGAAAAAATCAAATTAAAGATTGATAAGGGAACAATGTCAAGAGGACGAGTTCAGTGTGATGGCTAGGGTTTCTCTGTCTTTTCGCTTTCCCTATGTGGTCGGGTCTCTTTAGACATCAAATCCACCTTTTGTATCATCACTAGGGCATGATCTCACCACTCACAGGTATAATAATGAAGTTTTTGAATGGAGTGAATATTAGTTTCGATCACCTATGCGGGGATGGAGTCTGATAGCCTGGGTTGTTGGTAGTATCATTCACTAGGCTATTGTGCAGAGTATATGCTCACCCCGTATGTACATGATGGCATAGAAGGAAGAAAAGGGTGTCACACTCATGAGTTGGGAATGGACCTATGTATGGTTAAGGTGACTCTGGAGCAGAAATATTATAACTTTTTTCTCTTAGTCACAAGAGAAATATCGGTCAGATCTGAAGGAAAAATTTTGGCTACAGAAGTCAATATTCCACCCCAAACACTTCATTTTATAGATCTGTTGTTAAATATCTCGAACCTGGTTATTCTCAATCCCCTGATCACAATAGGTTTTTAAAATGGAGTAGCAGCATTAGATCTACAGAGTTTTCTTCACTTTTTGCCAGATCAGAATCTTCCTCCATCAAAGTGGGTGAGCTCGGTGGTTTGACCATCGCTTATGAAGTCAATATTGCCACAAAAATTCCTCTCACTCTTTGTAGCTCGAATATTATCCATTGATTAGACTTCAGATCTATGTGACTCTCAATTATGGGCTCAATTTGGTAGCCTTCCAATATTTTTATCAAATCCCCAGATGGAAAATCAATATTATTTTGGGTTTGGGCCACAGATCACTTCAAACAATTATAGCACAAGATCATGCACACTTTGGGTATCCTCATGATCCTAAAAATTCTAATATTTGGTGGAAAATCCATGCAATATGATGTGATGTTACAATATTATAACATCCTCCTATCATCCACCATCGTATTGAACATAAGGCTTCGGGGAGGATCACCTCGACCAAGAAATTCAAAGGGCATATGGGGAATGTCTAGATCTATTATTCCTAAAGGAAAGAAATCAAATCAAGGGAAAGTTAATGGAGGCTTTTCATTCATATATATCCTCAAAGGAAAATTTGTTGCCTCAACAATACCATATTAGACACACAATATACCCAACCCCTACATAGTGGAACAACTAAACCAAATCCCAGTAATGACTATAGATCTACCATAAAAAATGATTTGTGTACCACATATGAATTTCAACCAGTACCATCAAGATTCAACAATTTTTGGCTAAAAAAAGTGGATCTCTTCCATCGGATATTCACAAATTGGACAATAAATTGTGAGAGGATTTTGAATATATATTGCAAGAGGGTCCATGGTTTTGGGCCTCTGTGGGACTTTTTGTCACGCCTTGGTTCTTAGATTTTGATGGCCATATAATGGTGGTATCTAGAATGTCGGTTTGGGTTAGATTGTATAATCTACCACTACATTTTTGGCCCCATAAAGTGATAGAAGCCATTGGGAACATATTACAGTGATACATAAAGAAATATACAAAACTATTTAAGGAGAAAATCTACACAATCAGACAATTATTCAACTTAGTCAAGGATCCCATAAACCCTAACCTTCAAAAAGGTGTTTATGTGATTCCTTGCTCATGCGGTAAGAAATACATAGGTGAAACCGGTAGGTCTTTTAATATTAGAATTAAATAACACATCGTCGTCTTAAGCAGAGAAAGGAACTCAAAATTGGCCTTAGGAAAACATGTTCACTATTACTCTCATTACATCTACATGGAAGAATTCAAACTGGTTAAAAAACGCGACCACTATCTTAAAAGGAAAATCGAAGAAGCCATTGAAATAGAAAAAATGAAGAACAACTTGAACCGGGGTGGTGGATTAAAACTAAGAAACACCTATAAACCTTTACTTGAAATATTAAAAAATCAATAATTAAGTCATGTCCTTTAAAATAACCTATTCCCCCCCTCTTCAAAAAATAGTATAATAAATAACAAAAACATCAATTATATAACATCCTCCATAAACACTAAAACAATTAACAAATATAAACAGAAATTAGTAATTGAGTACTTCACATATAATCATTTGATAATATTAATATATAACTAAAAAAATGCATGTAATCATGATTACTCAAATCTAAAAAATTACAAATTAACTCTAGGAATTATAGATGATATTATAGCAAAATAACTCACCAAATTTGTAAGGATTAATTAATTAATTAAAAAATTAATTAATTAATCAAATAAAACAAATTAATCAAATAAAATAAATTAATAATTAAACAAAGAAATAAATTACAAAAGTAAAATAAT
The DNA here is from genome assembly GCA_000404065.3 of Pinus taeda. Lineage (NCBI taxonomy): Eukaryota > Viridiplantae > Streptophyta > Pinopsida > Pinales > Pinaceae > Pinus > Pinus taeda. Next base: position 9,991 of record APFE030182302.1, read on the forward strand.
AGGACATATTAATAAATAATAAATAAATAAAATTAATTAAATTATCTACTCCCTAATTAATTGATAAAAAATTAGTGAATTAGTTAAACAAATTAATGAATTAATTAAACAAATTATTAAAAAAAAAATTACATAAAATTAATAAACATAATAATTAAATCAATAAATCATAAAATTAATTAATTAATTTATCCCTTTAACTTACTAATTAATTAGTATATTAATTAAACAAATTAATGAATTAATTAAACATATTATTTAAATAATTAATTTTATATAAAATTAATAAACATAATAATTAATTCAATAAATAATAAAATTAATTAATTAATTTATCCATTTAACTTATTAGTTAGCTAATTAATTAAACAAATTAATTAA
>APFE030182304.1:0-10646 GCA_000404065.3 Pinus taeda
CGTTGACTTTTCAGGACAACGTTGACTTTTGGAGAATTGACTTGGGTTGACTCATCTATTGGTTGGAGGGTTGTTGTGACACATGCTGGGCTGGCTGACCAAAGAAGACTTTGTTGGTTGAAGCATCCTGTTGACCGCCGAAACGAACACACACATTTTTCCTGTTTCTGATTTGTCTTCTGTAAGATCTGCTTATATGTTCTATCTGCATTTTGCTTAACTACTTGTATGATTGCTGTGAGAAAAGTGAAATTGCTCTTAGCATAGAACATCTACAAAAATTTACACCTATATATTTTCATGTGCCGAAAGAAAAGAGAAGCAAATTGGGTGCTTCTAGGAAGAAATGAACTTTTGTGGGCTACAATGAAACTTCTAAGGCATATAGAATCTATGTGCCTGGTTAAAGAGAAGTAGAGTTGAGTCATGATGTCACCTTCGATGAGGATGTTGCCCTAAGGAAGATTAGCAACCTTCCTATTCCAAGGAAGGACAAAGAAGTAGATGCAGGAAATCAGGGAGATTTGTAGGATGAGTCGATGCCCGATGTTCAAGAACCGATGGATCCCATTGATCCTCCTCCTCATGAGCCTTCCTCCAAAAGGAGACCCTCATGGCTGAGGGAAACTCTCGAAGATGCCGAGAGACATGTTGCACTGAGGGGGACATTTTCATGAAAGCAAGAAGCTGAATAGGTACCAAGGATACTTAATTGCTATGAGCACCTTTGTTCAATCTGAGCCTTGCACATTCGAAGAAGTTGCGAAACACCACGTTTGGAAGGATGCAATGAACGAAGAGTATGAGTCAATTATGAAGAATGATGTCCGGGATGTGGTCCCTAGACCCAAGGACAAATCTGTTGTCACCTTGAAATGGCTCTTCAAGGTCAAGCATGGAGTTGATGGAAGTGCTGAAAAGTTGAAGGCTAGATTCGTTGCTCGAGGCTTCTCTCAAAAGGAAGGTGTAGATTATGATGAGCTATTTGCACTCGTTGCTCGCTACATCACCATCCGTTCGATTATAGACCTTGCTGCCTCCTAAGGATGGAATCTTCATTAGATGGATGTCAACACTGCCTTCTTGCATGGTTCTCTTAAGGAGGAAGTCTATGTAGAACAACTTGAGGGGTTCGAAGTTCAAGATCGTCAAACACATGTATGCAGGTTGAAGAAAGCCCTCTATGGGTTGAAGCAAGCATCCCTGGCTTGGTATGAGAGGATCGATAGCTATTTGATGAAGTTGGGATTTACAAGAAGTGAAGCTGATCCAAACCTTTACTTTAAGGTTGAGAATGATCGACCCCTCATCTTGGTACTCTATGTGGACGATCTCTTTCTGACAGGTGCAGACCCTCTTATTCATCAATGTAAGAGGGAGTTGACATCTGAATTTGAGATGAAGGACCTAGGACTGATACATTACTTCCTAGGGTTGGAGGTTTGGCAAAAGCTAGGCGAGATTTTCCTTTCTCAAGGAAAATATATTGTGAAGATTCTTGAAAGATTTGGGATGGCGGACTGCAAGTTTGTGACTACTCCGATGGAACTTAACTTCAAGAAGTTATGCGGAAGTGTTGCTAGGCCCGATTTGGGAAATCCTTCTGAGTATCGTCAACTCGTGGGGGCCCTAATGTTCTTGGTGAACTCCCGTCCGGACATATGTTTTGTAGTAAATACATTGAGCCAGTTTATGGTCGAGCCTCATCACATACATTGGATTGCTGCGAAGAATCTCTCGAGATATCTTTGGGGCACAATTACTTATAGACTGAGATACACTGCCGGGAATGTGAGGCTCCATGGTTACTCTGATGCAGACTGGGTTGGCAGTGTGGTGGATCGCAAAAACACATAAGGATGTTGCTTCTCTCTAGCTTCTGCTTCAATATCATGGATGAGCAGGATGTAGAAGTCGATTGCTTTAAGCACTGCTGAGGTTGAATACATTGCTGCTAGTTTGGCCTCTTGTGAAGCTGTTTGGTTGAGGAAGCTCTTTAGTGAGATGTTTGGACATGCGCTGGATACCCCCGTGATTCTCTGTGACAACTAGAGTGGGATTTGTCTTTCTGAGAATCCTGTGTTTCATGATCGCTCCAAGCATATTGATATTAGATACCACTTTATTCGAGATATGGTACAACAGGGAGCAATAAGGCTCCATCATATTGGGACCTGTTGACGTGGCAAATGTTCGCTGTGCCAACAAAGAGGAACTAACCCGATTGCGGACCCCAATCAGATCTGCTTTCGTTTGGAATGGCTAATTCTGACGGGTTTTAAAGGAACCCGTGAACTGCTACAGGTGTTGAAAGATTGCTTCCCAGAGGAAAACTTCAATTAGATCAACAAAAGTAACAACTAACCTATATGTAGAATGCACTATCTATACTAATTCTACTTGTTTGTGCTAATCCTAACTATTCTAACCTATCCTGCAGGAGCGTAATTAAAAGAGATTAAACATCATATATGAATTCCAAGTCCCAATGAATCAATTACTGGGTTCACCGATGAACAAGGTTGTGTTTAAGCTTAATTGCAATCTAACTACTCATAAAAGGAATACACATTCCATCTTATATAAATCAAACTTGCAATTGATGTTTAATATTGTTTCGAATAAGAGACAACTCATGAATTGACCAGGGTAACGAATTACATTCAAGTAACAGAGACTAATCATAAACTGGATACAATTACTGTGCATAAAAAAGATCCATATCTCCTCATGGCAGCAAGATTTCTCTCATTCCAAACATGTAAACAGAAACTTGAAAAAGGCCACCTCTTAACTGAAACAATTCTCTTTATTAACCCAATGAAATCAGACTCTGTTTTGCCAAAAAGTCCTCCTTTCATATTCAGAGGCAATACTTATACAAAAAAAAGATCTGACCATAGGTCTTCCACGACCTTTGGCTTTCTGAGCTCCTATCAAAATTAAATTTAAAATATACGAAATAAAACGATTGGTGAAACTGCTGGCATAGTCAAGCCATTGTTGCTGGAGCCCTTTAATCTCTACGACCCTGGAACTCTCAGGTCGCGGCACCTCAGACCGAATCGCTAAAACCAACTTCGCGACCTTCGTCATGTCTCTTCGTAGGGTTTGCGGCTAGATGGTCTGCGATAGGTCTCTTGCCTCTACGAGCGTAGTTGATACATGGTCGCAACTCTGCTCCCAACAGTCCATGATAACTTTGTCCTTAAGCTTCTGCTCCCCTTTGATAGTTTGCAGCTTTGGAGGAGAATTCTCATAGACCTTGGAGTACTGCGCCACCGTCTTCAATGCCCCATTTGCTTTAACTGCTGCCTTTTGGCTTCCTCTTCTTTTCTTTTCTGGTTCGGAACACACATTGGCAAGAGGTGGGGTGGTCCAAAGGCACCAGAAACCCTTATGTACGTGAAGTTCCTTAGGAAATACCAATTTCCTATGGTTGCGAGGTATGCCTTTCCCTCCTTCGAAATCCTGGGCATATCTCTCCTGAAGATAAGAATGTGCGCCTGCTGGAAGAAATGATGTCCGATTTGGTATATGAACTGCTTGTGGTTCTCATCCCAAAGCTTCATGCAATAAACATGTATAGGTGGACACGAGGGGTTCCACTCCCAATTCATCCTGGGAAATCGATTCCTCTTATAGAGGAGTTTGACTAGGCAACTTGAGAAATAAAACTCGGGACCCTGGCCTTCCGACTTACTTAGGGATGCCTTTAGCGCTTCAGCTAATTTTATGGATAGAATATTGGCCCAATTGAATATGGTCCCTCTCTTGAGGATTCCTACCGTTAGTGGGACTTGTTCGCTTTTGAAATGGGTAGCATTGGCTTCTTCGAACAACCTGGCTATCATGGCTGGTAGATGCATGACCGGAGGAACGAAATAGGTGGTGAGGTACCTCGCACCGAGGCTTTGTCTGTGAAAGATATTTCAGAGGGATACCAGCCCTTCGTGGCGTCATGGGCTTTTTGGCTTGAAGAGTAGAACCCGTCCAAGAATGACGCATTGAAAAGCTCCTTCAGAGCAGGAAACTTAAAGATTTCGCTGAATGTGGTAGGCGACAAATCTCCGAGGATTACCCCTGCATCACTTACTATGTTAAGACTTGGGAGATGCACATGCCACCGGGTCACTTCTTTGTAAGGCAACAGGGCTGGCTTGGTGGCGATCAGATGGATTCCAGACCTCTGGACGTTCAATTGCATTTTGTTCTGCTTCTTTGACTTCTGCATTTCCTCTCTCGGTCCTTGCCTGCAAAAAATGATTAACATTAGCTATAATCATGAAAGATATGAAAGCAATGCCCAAAAACAAACCTTACCTTAATCAAAACTTTCAAAAGGGGAAAGACTCTGTAATTGGGAACTCTGTGAATCCTTCGGACTCTATATCTCAAGAGAGCGTGCTAATCCTTACTTAGACACGGCAAAATGATGGCTCCAAACTTGCTTGGCTATGTTTCAAGGGAAATTGACAGTTGAATGCGAAACGGCTAGCCATGCAGTAAAATGATTAAAATCTTTTTGCCCAATGGGAACACACCTCCTTCGGATTTGGTTTCATTTATTCATATTCGACATCGTATACTGAGAGCCCTCATATATTTAATTAGGTAATCCGGGCTAATCGTGATAGCAAGCACTTCAGGGCATTCTTCAGGCATACAAAGTCAAAGTTTCCATTTTAATCTCAAAACACATTGCAACCATAATTGTTAAGACCATTAAAATCATTCAGCTTTGAAAACATAATTCCATCTGACAACTCGAGTTATCATTCAATGAAATCAAACTTCTTAGGGGACCCATTCAATTTTTCCCTAGAGCAAAATTTAATAGGGTGGTGGTTGTGGCCACAACAGGACCGATGAATAGGTCGCCAATATTCTTACGAAGCCCCTCGGAAAGGGCAAATTCTTAACCTTCCATGAATGACTTGGAGTCGTGGAGAGATCCTCTTATGAGGATCTTATATGAGATGGATAGTGAGCTCTGGGTGCTCTAGGGGGCTTGGGGTACTTCTTGGAGCAATGAGCGACCATAGGGTGACTCACCCTCCCCTAGTGGGAGCTCTGGGGGGCTTGGGGTACTTCTTGGAGCGATGAGTGACCATAGGGTGACTCACCCTCCCCTAGTGGTGTGCTGTGTACAGGGTGAATGATTCACCTTCCCCTGTGATACCCCATGGTGGCATATGCATAGGCTGAGTGGTTCTCCCTCCCTTATGGCATATGAGCAGGATGAATCGTTCACCTTCTCCTGTTGGCACATCCTACCCATGCAGTTCGGGACTCATGGGAAGTACCTCTCATCTGGCCAATGAGTAGGGAAATGAGGATAGGGACCATAGTACTACCGATGGACACATCGTGTACTACCGTACTCCCTATGCTAGGATGTTGATATACCATAGTACTACCGATGGACACATCGTGTACTACCGTACTCCCTATGCTAGGATGTTGATATTGATCTGGGATCAATGGAAACTGACTTTGGTTGGTTAAGAGTGGTATGCCACACTCTCTATTATTGGAGACTGACTTCGGGTCAGTGGAGAATGGTATGATAAATTCTTGATCATTTCTAATTTCTTCATGGTTTAGCAGAGTAGAGCAGAGTAGTGACAGGGATGGTATATCTATAGATTGTCAGATAGTTTGGTAGGTGATGTTCTCCCTAGTTGAGAGGGAGTGTTAAATTTGGCAACTAGGGCCAAACATCACTTTGGACAGCTCTTATGAGGCAGTTGATATTTTTCTTGGATTCCTCTTTCTGAGACGTGTAGGATTGATCTAAAGATCATCCCATTATGACATGTACAAATGAAGCTATGAATTTATTTAGATTATGGACAAATTGTCAAGGTCGGCCAACCATCAAATTAGCCTCCTCCAGCCTTCAACGTTGCATATAAATACAAGGTGTCTCCTCCTCATTTTGGCATCTCATCTCATTCATCTTTCTCTCTCTCATCTTGATTGGGTACGGATTTCTGGGCCTTTGTCTCTCCACATGTGCGAAAGGAAGACTGTCTTTTCTAGCTGCTGCGTTGATCAGATTTGATCGAAATTTCAGGAGGCTGACTTAGACCAGTGTTGACTTCGGTTTTGTGAGGGAGACTTCTGTTTGGGCAGGCCACAATTATGGGCATGAAAATCGAGCATTGACCAGCGTTGACTGCCCTAGTTCTAGTTGCTGCGTTGACTTTAGTTGACCAGGTTTGACTGGTTAATTTCAGATTGTTTTGGGCTGCATTATCTTGCTGTTGGAGGCTGAGTTGACCAATGTTGGCCGAGCTATTTTGGAGGTCAATTTCAACCCTGTTGACCAACATTGACTTTTTGGTTAGGGCTTTCTGTTTCTGCTGTTTTGATTGATCAGTTTGGGCAAATGAATATTGTAACTTGTACTTTCTCTCTGCTGAACTTTTGAAGAATTATAAGATGAATTGATCAAGGGTTTCCCCACATTGGGGTTTGTCCCTCGCTTGTGCCATATCTTGTGTCCTCTTGTGTTGGTTTGTCTTCTGTTGTTATTGTTTATGTTCTATCTGCAGTCTACTATCATGATGATGTGATTGATAAACTAGATATTGATATTGGGCTAATAAAGAAAATTGAAGTAAAATTGCTCTAAGCATAGAACATACCATTGTTATCCTAAAATCAACACGTCTAATATCCCATGAGCATTTGCCAATTACATAAAAGTCAAGCAAAGAAAATACAAGGGACGGGATTTATAGAGGTAAACCCCTACAATCTGCAGAGGAAACATCCATTGTATTATTCACCAAACCTTGTCAGCATAAAACCTGCAAGATTCCTCAAGCATGGAGCTCTAAAAAGATTCACCATCCATAAGGTCTACATGGAACCATCTTGGACAAGGCTCTACATTCACCCACTTTGTACAAGACTCCTCATGTAGCAAACTTACACAAGTGTCTACAATGTGTGACCTTTATGAATGATCTATAACAATGGAAAATAACCTCAAGACTTCCTCAATATGTAGGTATCAACAATGACAAGACAACTTAACATAATGAAGGTGGTATAATAAAAGCTCACCTACCAAGTCACTTGGATTCCTATATTAAGTAACAAGGAGCCACTTACATGCCCCATTAAGAACCCCAATAAGTCAAATGTTACCCTATTACATGTATATAAATGCCCCACAATGATGCCTTTAAATGCTACAACTATTGTCATAAGGACACTATATCAACAAATTTTACGACTAGAAAATAAATCTCCACTAAAGAATTCAATGTTCATTGAGTCCTTTGATGCCCCATTAAATGATCCACAAAGGATGGCTTCAAATGTTACTCTTGCCATCATGATGACACCAGTTACATCAGTAAATTGGGCCCATAGACAACATTATAACCTAGTCTAACCATAACATTCTCTTGTTGAGAGTATAGTGGAGAAAAGGGCCTTGATTGACAATGGTCAATAATTGTAAGATGGCAACATTGGGTCTAGTATGTGGAATCATGATGATAAAGTTCCTTCCGTTTTTCATAACTGTTGTGTTGAATATCTAGTACTATACATGTTGGGTGGGGGAGGAGCAAATAAGGGAGTCTTTTATTTTGTTTGAAGTACCCTTCCCATACATGACCGCAAGATGAAATTATTGCAAGGATAATGCCCATTTGACAGGTAGTGCCATGGATTAGGAATTGAGGAATCCTAACGGTTGGTGCTATGCATGAGTGATGTCATACCTGCTAAGAATAAAGTAATGCCAATGCTTAAGTGCTTGGACTAAGGCATATAATTTTCATCTTACATTATTTCATTTTGGTACTAGAATTTGTTTATGAAATATATGATATTATATGCTATTGTATGTTCTCCTTGCTTAAGACCGAGTCTCAATGCCTATTTAGGTGTCTATCTCAAAGGGTTTGGAAGCTATGGGAGTGGCAATATAGGAATTTTTAACATAATCCATTTTTAGTGCCTTGAAAGGATTTTTGGTTCTCTAGCCCCCTAACTTAAAGTATTGTTGTTGCTCATGCACTTGCATAGTGGATGAGTAATGTGAGAAAATTGATGATGGATTTGTGCTTAAAAGTTCATGCCCCTAAAAAACCTTTGGGTGTTATAGCATTTGTGGGTGTAGGTAATTCTTTCAATTCCCAAAACTTTTTGGTTGTGTATATATGGCTCTAAAACATATGAGAAATCTCAAAGAACAAAAATTTGTTGGTCAACAAGATTTGTTTCTTTTTACAAAATTTGTTTGAGTTGATTTTGTCAGAGAGGCTTGGTGAGCCCCTTAGTTTGTGCCTATCATCCTTGTAAATGTAAAGGGGTTCTCTTATCATTTGCCTTGTAGTACACATCATACCCTAAGATAGTATTTCATCGTTTGTGTAAATGTGGATTTGTAACTCCCTTATAATTCTCATCATGTCCTGTCTTTTGCAGCACTTCTTTATTGGCATAGATAAGTTGACTTGACATTGACGTGAACTTATACCTGACTTGGTAATTTGACAATTTTGACCTAGGTTGATGCTAACTGGATTTAATGATTCAACACTCTGTCAGTGAACTTTGAAATTTTGACAAGTAGATTTGACTGGAAAATTGACTGGACTTGGAGGAGCCTTTGATTGATGAGACACTCAAATGTTGTGACAATCATGCGAGTTAGATTTGGGGGTTGTTACAAAATTGTTATTTGTTAATGAAATTAGTTGTAATTGGTTTCTGGTCCCATTTTATCAATATCACTCTCTAATGGAAGCATAAATCATCTCAGGAATAATAATTTAGGATTTAGAAATAGAGATAAGCACCAAGAGTTGAGAATTCAAGATCGTAATTTCTACCTTTTAATGAGTACGAATCTTTAAAATTGATTCCATAAGAAGAAAGAGCTTATAGGTGACTAAGTAATTGCAGGGAAGAAAAGAATGAAGTTGCATAAAAGAGGTTTTATAGGTTGATAGTAGATCACAAGGTCAAAGAGTTGCAAGTGTAGATTGTAAGATAAATATAAGTAGAGCAACTGTAGAGGCCAAAGAGCAACAAACATAGATTGTGAGACATGTAGAGGTAGAATAATGACATTAACTAGAGAGCTACAAAGACTAGTTGCAGGAAAATCGATAAGTTTGTAATTATTGTTTGTGCTAAGACTCAAAGAGACATGTGATAACCAAGGGTTGTGGAGACACATGATGCTTGCCATACTAACTTCTAGGATTGTGATTGCAAGAATCATTGATCTAGTTGCAAAGTCCTATTGTGGAAGACCCAATAATCAATGACAAAAGGAAGGTAGAACACACACACACACACATATATATAGTTGAGAGAACTTACCAAGAGACCTTTGGTTTTGTGTTTTTTCTTTTCTTTGTAAGCTTGTTAGGGGTTAGCTTATCCAATAAAGCAAGTTGGAGCTAAGACAAGTAGATTATAGTACATGGGGCAGCTAGTAGACTTTGTTGATGTAATGACTCTTTTGTCAATGAAATGAGATGTTTAGTTGACTTGGCCATTTGTGAGGATGTGATTGTCACTTTTATTGCTCATCTGCATCTACATAAGTGAAAGCACTTGTTAGTTATTCCATGCACATACACTTGTCGTCATATGCACTCCTCTATGTACTTTGACATATAGATCATATATTCATATAGGTGGAGGGCATGCCAATCTAGCATGTACAACCCCTAACAACTATGATGCATTTGCCTCATTCGCAACTTCAGTACAAATCCAAGCAATAACAAGGAGGATTTTAAGGAACCATTTTTTTGAAACAACCTAGAGAAATTTTCATAATCATATTAAATGTTAACCATAAAAGGTTCACAAAACTTCTGTAAATATCTCTAAAGATCAAACAGTTCGATGAAACATACAAACTAATAATAAGAAGAAGATCAAGCTAAGATAATTGTAAAAGTGCTTCACAAATTGTTATCAAGTCAAGAAGAATCCTAATATACATACTAGCCCTTGATTCTTCAACATGGGCGAGGGTGAGATCTGAGGATTGAAGAGTTAAATTGTAATATTGTTGTAGAGATAATTAATAAAATTAATCAAGAGCGCTTTCCATTACATTTACTTTACTTGTCTCTTGATGGTTTGAGTTTTCATATGCAAAGTCTATTCTAAAAGCAAGTATTGTAATCCTTTCAAACAAGTGTTTTTTTTCATGCGTCAAGTCTAATTGCATATTTATGTTTTGGTTTAACACTTCCTTTCTTTTACATTTCCAAGTTAATTACTAATTGTTGGGTTTTGGCAAGATATGTTTCACATGTTTTGATTCATAAAGTTGATTATCTCAAAAACATTTTTGTATTTTGCAATATCTTGTGCTAACAATCTTTTGTTTACATTTCAGGGTTACTTTGCTTTTTCTTTTAAGAGCATTGCATTTTACTTTCAGCAAATATATCTTTAAATTGTTGAGCACATTGCTTATAAGGCACTGGTTTTATGGTTTTCTCATGTTAATGATTGACATTGTTATTTCAAGTTGCTCATATCCTATGTTGCCAGGAAACGTGGGTACGGGGACGGGTACGGGGATGGGGACGGGGACGGGGACGTCATTTTCTGAAACAGGGTGCGTGGGTTCGTCGGGGGTATATTAT
>APFE030182308.1:2667-21421 GCA_000404065.3 Pinus taeda
ATAGTTGTGAGTGGTATGCTTCCTGGTTGCCATATTTTGCTTTCCATTTTTCTTGCTAACCTGAATGCCTTCTCTAATGAATCAGGTTCCCAAAGGCGAACATCATGTTGGATATTATCCTTTAATGACCCTATGAACACATCAATCCTATGCTCCTCTGGAATATCTTTTACCCTTATGTTCAATTTTTGGAACTCCTCAATGTGCTCCATTATTGAACCCTTTTGTTTGAGACTTATCAATTTGCTAAAAAAAGTGTTGCTTTTTGTATCCTCATAATGTGCTATCAGTTCTTCCGTAAAAATTGCCCAAGTGATAAACTGTTTACGAGAGAAAAGCCATGATACCATACAAACTGATTTTGTTCCAAATATAAAGTTGCAATACGTACCTTTTGTGTGTTTTGCACATTATTGAGATTGAAAAATTGCTCCATCTGTAATATCCATGTTGCGGGATCTTTTCCATCAAAATTCCTCATATTGATTTTTGGAATATGGTGCATCTTTGATCCAACATTAGAGTCTATGAAATTGTGATTAACATTTCCTTTTTTTTCATCATGAGTTTCCTTTACTCCCCTTTCACCATTAGTAAGTATTTCTTGAAGAAAATTTGTCAAATCTGCCTTCAAATCTGCCATGTCTTTCTTCAACTCTGTCTTTAAATCTATCTTCAAATCATCCATCTTAGCTTCCATGCCCTTTATCTTAGATTCCACACCATTTATCTTGGATTCCACACCATTTATCTTAGCTTCGGTTAGCTTTTGTGAGCGTGACATTTGTTGCACTTGTTCTTGTAATTTTGATATATCATGTAGCATTTCTTCCTCTTCTTCCTGAGTCATGCTAGAGCTTTCAGGTTCCTTACTAGGTGTTTGCATTTTCTTTCCTCGGGGCATCAGTTACCGATAATAATTCTCTACTATGCCCTTTGAATTCCTTCAAAATATTTTTTCAAACCAATCTTAAGCAAATATTTAAAAGAATCTACACACCTTTTCTAACTTTGTAGGAGCTCGATATTGCCTCTGATGTATCTATTTACTTTCGGATCATCTAGTTCTGAAATTGAAACTTGTAGTAGCCCTATGTGTCCTCTTTCTAATGCCACCAGTCTGATCCAAATTGGATTCTCCAATGAAGATTTATGCAAAATCTCTCACTGTGACCTGCTTATATACTAGTTCAGTAGAGTGAACTTGTATGAGGTACCAGGAGTCACTGTTTCAACCTTTGGCTCTAAAAAAATACATACAAGAAACTACAATCTATCCTCTTTCTACACCTTCTTATGAAATTTCAATCCGATGCTCAGAGAGAAAGTTATGATGATTTTTCCTAGGTCACCTGTTTGGAATGTAATTCAGGAGTCTGCAAGAAGACCAACTTCCTTAGATCCTATCTCTGCAAATATAGTGCAAAAAGTTCTGAAATTTGGACCCGAGATTCAGCGCGATTTCTTCTCAAATGGGTTTTGTTTTTAGCTTCTGAAACATCGCAGAAAAAAAAGTTATAACGAAAATTCCACGATGTCCTATTTGGAGCAGCGAAACCCTAGAATCCAAAGATCTGATACCAAATGTTATGAAACCAGCTTCAAGAAAGATAGAAAAGATAGATCAACGCTTTAGAATTCAGCCTCTTCGAGGGGCAACCTCCTTTACATTACATAAATGAACAATTCTTGGATGATTCAAATGATAAAACCTCCTTTCTATATATAGGAGTCTAAGGAGTCACAATATAACCCAGCCGACCTAACATTAATAATATAAAGCCACAAAAATAACAATATAGGGATTCTATGGGGCACAGTAATAACAATATGGGGACAATAGGGGCACAACAATATTAATAAGGGGTACAACTACAATAGTAATGGGGTAATCACTAGGATTATAGGGACCCAACAACATACCATTATCCCGTCTTTTAAATTTTATTTTCACCACAATAATTATGATTGATGTTATGTTTTCCAATAAAACCTTTATAGGATACTTTTTGTAATAATATTCAATGTAAATTTACACATATGATAATTGAAATAATAACGCATATATAAATAACATAACATATATGAAATATATATAACATATATATAAATGGATTTAAACTAAAATAAAACATATATATAATGGTTGTCACAATTACAAAAATAGACATGGTTAATCGCACTTGCTACCAAATTTTAAACAACATTACTTTCTCTACAACAAGAGGGGATACAAGACGTAATTTGTATATGCAAACCAATTTTCAGCCCCCCTTTTTGCAAGCCTGAGTTTCAGAGCTTTGACCAAAATTGGAGCGGTTTGACCAACATTGACATTAACTTTTAGAGGTGACTTGGAGGAGGGTTAGACTTGTTATCTTGGTGGAAGTTTTGTCTTAGTCTTGGTCTTGGTCTTGGATATTTCTCATTTTTGTATGATTCTATAAGAGAAGGATTGTTGGGTTTTCCCCTTGTGGATTTTTCCCTAGATAACAGCCTAATTTTGGTGTCTCTTGTCTCTTTGTGATCTCTATATTTTCCTAAAAGATTAAACATTTGTATAATTGCTTGATGAAGAAGTCATGAGAATTAATAATAAGACATCTAACATTCACAAGTAATTATCAATAAGAGAAAAATAATTTTTAAACATCACCACACTTGGTTTCTCGACACTTGTTTGCTTTTGCAACTGCCACATACATTGCCTCTGTTGTGGAATTTGATGGAACTGATTGTTTGCGTGACCTCCAAGTGACAACTCCTAATCCAACACTCATACCATAACCTGAAGTAGATACTCCATTCTCCTTCATAATATGAATTAGTGTATCCAATCAAGCTGAAGTCATCTAACTGTGTATATTTGAGTCATCGAACGAATCATATTTAAGATTTCCATGTTAAATCTTTTACCTAGACCATTCTATTGAGGATTATAAGGCACAATTGTTTGATTTTGAATCCCATGCTAGTGAAGATAGTTTTCAAATTCATTTGAAGTATATTATTTTCCATTATCAATAAAAATAGAGCCAATATGATAATATGGATCATTTTCAATCCATGCATAAAAGTTTCAAAAGATTCAGATTTATTCTTCAACAAATATACCCAACACATTCTGGTGTAGTTGTCATATATCTATTTCCATTTGCTGAAGGAATAGGCCTAGGTACACACAAGTCAGAATGAATCAATTCAATCTTTGTACGTGCTCTAGAAATAGAATCATGAAATGGTTGTTTTTTATGTTTTCCTTAGATACACGCATCACATTGCTTAAGTTTCCTTGGAATGGTTGGAAAACTAGTAACATCATTTCTCTTTAATAAAAAAGATTGTCATAGTTTAGATGTTCAAATATTGCATGCCATAAAAGACTAGATGGAAATGTACCTTCATTATACTAAGAGTTGTATGCATGGTTATGTGCATGAGCAGACGTTCCTTGCAGCTCCAAGAGTCTTTCTTCTTCTAATCCTGGAATAACAAGTGAGTTGTCTGATGGTTTTCTCACTTCAAATTTTTCGTCAAACATGTGAATGGAGTGTAATCGTTAGTAGATGTGAACCAAGTACAACAAGTTTCTTTGCAGCTATGGGAGGTAGAGAACATCATGTAGAAGAAAGTCAGGGAGTCCAGGAAATTTGAGCACAATGGTTCCAAATCTGGATGACTTGAGTTTTGACATTTTTGTAAAGTAGGCTACTCCATCTACATTGTTACTAAAACATTCAAATAAATATTTGTGAAAGGTCAGGTGGCACGTTGCACCTATATGAAGAAACCATGCATCTTTCCACAAAGCAAATGAATTATTAAACATGTCTTCTGTTACTCCAATATTGCAATGTGTCACAATATAACGAGAAGATTCAAGTGCTTTACCTTTCCTTGGATTTGGTGTTTTACCTTTGTCTTCATTTATTTCTTTCTTGATTCTATCCCAAGAGAGCTTGCCTGTGGATGCATCATGTCCATTTCTGCTGCAATGTACACAATGAAGATGAGGTCTTCCTCCTTGGTAATATTTGTCCCCCTTGCCTTTGTTATTATTCTTTCGAGTCTTCTTCTGTCTCCTCTTCCTCTAGAATAATGGCACACAACTTCTTCAGAAATACTGAGCAATTATATTCCTCTTCCCAAAAGCTTTCTCTCTTTTTAAAGAATTCTCCATAGGAGTGACAAAAGTAATCTATTTAAGTTGGCCACTATCTTGTAATTATTTAAGAGAATATGTGTGCTATAGTCATGATATAGTGCCTTTAAAAAATTTGTGAGAGGATCATCCATTTTAACTTTGGTGGCTTCTACATCATGCATAATAGCTCTGATTTCAGAGGAGAGGGAAAGGGGATCATCATATTTCAATTATAGATTGAAGAGTTTGATCATTAGTTGGACCCCCTTAAGCTCTGAGTGTGATTCATATGTCTTTCAACTTCTTTAAAGCATTAAAATCATTGGACGTAATTGGTGCAATGTGATGACTCACCTCTTGTTCTATTAAAACCATGACCCAAGGTAAAAGGGTGATGTGCCATCTTAATCATGTATATAATGTGGGAAGGGTGCTATATTGATGTGTTATATCATATGATATATGTCCAACAACTATATGAGATCAAAAGGAGTCATATAGTATGAGTAAGTTATCAAACCATATATGCTTAGCATAAAAAACTAAGGTGTTTTGGTTAAACATCAAAAGGTCAAATTCAGAATCAAATTTCTTCGAACAAGAGGAGATGTATAGATTGTAGCATAAAGAAAAATGAAAAAATGTTAGAAAGAGATGTTGAGGACCATGAAATGTGTAGGGGAGTAGGAAAATAAAAGAAATAAGCCATGTATTCCCCAACTAGAGAGTGATTATTGTCTACTGTATTACAAAATAATTCTTTTTTTTTTGTGTAAATTGAGGTACATGAAAATTGTGTGTAATATGTATGCAAAATATGTTCTTGAAACTAGTAAGTTAATGAATCAATAAGGCTCTAAGGTCATTAGCATCATCATAATCATTGTCATCATCTGTTAGTGCTCAAATCTACCTTAGGCTGAAATAAGGTAAAACTCAAGGCTACATCAAACCATGCTCAGCCTCGTAGCTAGCCCTACGAGGACAAGAGAGGGCTCTCTCCGAGTCAATCTCGGCAAAAGGTAATCAATAAGGCTCGAGATGAATAAATTGATGACTAATTTTAGGCTAGGTATGAAGTACAAGGACTTTGAAATTGATTTTTTGAGGTTTTGTTGAATTCAAGGGAAAGGCAATTTTGGGTGCAGGGATGAGGCACAGCTTTTGCAGAGGTCTACTTGGGGCAAGATAGGCGATTGTTTTGATGCCTTTAAAGTGATTGAATGGATAGATATGACTGGTGAGAGGTTAAGGAGAGCAAGAAACTTTCAAGGATTCTCACTAAACAGATGAAAACATGGAAAATTAAACAAATTTAAAGGCAGAGCATAGCAAATTTATGGATTCTACCTTAACACTTCATTTGTTCAATTGCAGAAGATTAAAAAAGGAAAGCGGTACACATAAAAAACTTACAAGTACTGAAATAAACACACCATCAACACATAAAGCCACATGAATCCCAAATAGTGCTACAAAACCCTAGTCTTTCCTTTGCCAAAAATGCAGATCAAATATGTACAATAGAGTCTCAAGTTATTCTCAAGAGTCCAACCTTGAAAATCACTAGGAAAATACATAATATAGGCAAGAAAACACATTCCCTTGCCTCTAGGGGTTGCTCTCATCATCCTAGGAGCTGTTTCAACCAATTCTAAACAAAGCACTACAATCGAGGCAATCAAAACAACTTGCCTCTATAAGCTAGGAAACCAATTCATTCATTAAATTTTTGATATTTTATGAATGAATCATCTAGAATAGGTAAATAAGTGTCAAATAAACATAATTTTTCATTAATTACATCAATGGGGGTGAAAAATCACATCACAAGTCAAAACTGGTCAAACTGGCTTCATTTGCTGAGCTGAGGCTGAAAATTGTGCCAAAAAACCTGTGCGCTGCGCGCCTTTCCTCCTATTTTTGTGGCACTTCCTGGCATCCAAATTGAGCTCTGGTTGGCTTGTTGGAAAGCCCTGGATGTCTACTTTCTAGCCTAGGTGGAATTTTCCAATTTGGTGTCCATTTGACCCTCCAAAAGTGCATTCTCCCGGAAGTAATTCCTGCTGGTGCAAAAAGTGGCAGAAAGGTGATTTTCATGATGTTTTTGAGCCTTTTGGTCACCCAGAACTTGATGAAATGCTTTGGAAATGGCTGAGCATGTATAATTCATCATGAAAAATCCAAAACTACAAGCCATTTGTGATTTGGACCTCCCCATCTTATGGGTCGTGCGCTGCGCGCTACGCGTTGAGCCAAAAAACTTGTTTTGCAAGCCAAAAATTTCAAAATGACAAAATTTTCTCTGAATTTGCTCAAATTTGGAGTGAAGACCCTCTATCATGTGTTGTGCCCTGCCAATGAAGCCTCGACCAAAATTTGGAGTGGATCGGGCTTTTTCTGTCGCTTTAGCGCTTTGCTCAAACGCCTCTTTAGGATCTTCATTTTTGCTTTGCAAACATGCATGCGAGCCCAATAGTTAGTTTTCATATGATGAAGCATGTCTTTGTGTTTTTTTTCTTTCGCCAACAACTTCTCCAAATGAATGTTTACCCGGATGAGCATTGATTCTCGATCAATAGGTGTCAAATCACCGGGTCTCCTTTGGGCCAATTCTCGGTCTTCCCAGATCTTCCGCAGCTCATAAAGTGTATGCTCATCTTCCAGCTGTTTGTTGCGCTGCTCCAAGTAGTTAATCACCCACTTAGCCATCTGCAATTTCTTTTGCAGTGACTCATTCTCGGCCTTTTGCTCTCGGATGATCTCCTTCAACTCCGAGTCAGGAGAGCTAGCATCAACATCAATGATACCCATGTCCTGACCTCCTGAAGGACCTTCATCAACCATGGGTGTAATGCGGAAAGAGTTATTTTTGCGGACAAACCTAACCTCCCTAGGAGTCTAAGACTCTCTAGTGACAAACAAACCAAACAAGAGCAATCCTTCTCTAAACATACATTATTCTATGAGAAACCAAGTGTTTTCCGATCTTACCTTAGGTCCAACGCTTGTTGTAGCAGTCCAGCCTTGCTGATTCAGATGAGCTCCTCCTTCACTTTAAGACCTGCATACACTAACAAAGCAAACAATTACATAACACCTGAATATTTCATAAAACAAAGCATATTCATCACATAGCCCAAGGAGTACATGAAATAATTCATTAACAACAAATCATTGAGAAGAATGGACTTATTTGTATTAAGGAAACAAAAAAGGAACCATTACAACCTGAGCCTTGGTGTTGTGCAAGCTCCTCCCAGGGTCCAACAAGAGATTTCCTCTACTTTGACAAGCTCACCGACTTCCAATATGGCAACGAGAAAGGATGGTAATCTCTCCTCACAAGTTAACAATGGAAGTCCTAATTCCAGTAGCATTTACCCTTTGGAATTTTCAGCTTTCAACCTCCCCTCCTCTGGCCCAATTCCTGTATTTATAGTGTTCTAGAGGAAGTTATTCAGTTCCAACATCAATGGGATGCTCACTCTTTTGGATGGGGTAGCTCCTCTCTTGATGGGATAAGTTCCTCTATCATAGGGATGCATGAACCATCTGGAGGCGCTCAATACACGTCAAACACTCTTCCAGAAGGCTCTAGAAGTGACCACAAGTAACTTTTTAAAGATGAAACTCGCGCCTTTTGACCTTTCCAGGGGTACGCACCCATCCTTTCGCTTACAAAGCGTACAAGTACGCAGGTACAGTGTGTTTGGGATGTGTACACGCAGGCAAGGTAGAGAGAACCTGCGTACCCAGAGATAAACATGTTTTTAAGTGACTTTCTCTCTTTTTTGAAGTTTGACATGAAGAGCAAAGGTATGAGGCTTGACAAGGAGGATAATATGACTATTGATGGAGCCATATTAACTATGGATAGTCATGGTGACAAATTTCAGTGTAACATGTATTATTTATGAATTTAGATCCTTGTTTCTTGCATAGCAGTATGTTGCTGTGATTCCACAGGTTCTTTTGAAGCTGGGCAGACAAAGAAGAAGAGAATAAACTCTATCAAGAAGGAGAGGAAATCAAGCGCAAGACTCAGGTTGGTCTTCTTGTTCCTCCTCTCGTCTATTTTCATAAAAGGAAACAACAGTAGACTTTGATTGTTTGTTTCTAAGATAGCCACCCATCTAGTGGGAATAGCAGCATTCGAGTGGACACTATTCTCGGATAACAAAATGGCGACTCCACTGGGGAGCGACTAGATTACTTGTTAGCTTATCTATCCTTGTTTCTTTTATAAACATACAGACGGAGCCTAAAGTCAAGCCAGCTAGCCTTCAAACTGCATTTGTCATACAAATCCAAACTAGATCAATGCTGCTTTAGTCTATCTCAGTGTTTTGTTTACGAATTAAACAATAGATCTGCAAGCAATCTAATTTCCCTAAGTGGTGGCTCTAGTAACCTCTTAGATAACCCCTATGTTTTACATACACTGACCTTTACTTATTCGGCCTAAACACCTGAAATAGATTGCAAACTGTGAGTGAAATCTAGTTCAAAGTCTTGCACTGCTACCATCGCACCCTGCCTTCAAGGTAGCCTGTATGCATCACACTTCCCGAGTGCATTAGGTGCGCTGAATACTGAGTTCACTGTGTAACAGGTGTGATGGTCAGGGAGGGTTAACTTTACCCTCCGACTGTGGATTTTTTTTCACTGTTTTCAGTCTTATTCAACAGTTTTGTTGTCTATAGTCAGTGTACTTCTGCGAAAACCCCCTTCTCTTGCATTATTCCACCTCATTAGTGCAAAGAACTACAAATGTTTTTATGTATTGTGCGTCGTTTTAGTTCTCTTTTGCAAAAATTAGCATAGTCGAACAGTCATCTCTAGATCTGAAAGTGTCGCAGCTGTCATTTTCAGTTTTAGAAAGCAATGCCATTGTTCTAGATAGTCAATTATACAGTTACTGTTGCATAGGATTTGAATTATTAGTTTTAAAGTGTCGAAAAGCAATTTCCATTTCAAAATCGTAAAGTGTCTCTCTTACTTTCGCTTCATTTTGAAAAAGAATTTTGTTGAGTACTGTCGCCTTAAAAGTAATTAAGTTTTTCACATAGCTTTCTTAATTTCATTCACACACTAAGAGAGCTGAAAACAAATACATGCATGTGCATTTGCATTTTGATTGCTTGGCTTGATTTAGGACTGTGCATTTAGCATGTGCTCTGTGAAGAAAAGATTCTTGACTTTCTTCCCTTTAGTAGCTAGGATTTCATTGCTGAAAGAAGATAAAACGTTTGTTTATCATCTTAGACTGCATTTTAGCAATTATATATACATCACGTGGTGAACCTGAAAGGAAAATTGTTAAGTAAGATCAACTTAAAATAAATCCAATGAATCTAACAACGCTTTGGAACTTAACGCACAACATCTAGAGGTCTAGGCTAGAGACGTATTCCAGTGTCGTAAAGCCTGGTAACTGTTGCTTCCAGTGTTGGTTGGGTGATTCCTCCACTCTGAGACAGTAAGTGCCAATACGGACTTGTGCTCCCACGTACCGTCGCGTATATATTGGGAGACCAAAATAGGCTTCATCCTTTATCCTTAGGAAGCCATGTCTGCCACCCTATCGATCGCAATGCAGCGAACACAGCATTCGCGAAGATTGACTGCCATACCGTAAAAAGTATTCTGCAGTTTTGTGATTGGTTTGGTAATCCTCTCTGCCTAGATCTCCAGAGAAGTCCATTTTTCTCCTTTTCAGACTCCTTAAAGGAAAAGGTCCTCTGAGCACTTGTCACTACAAGCTCAATAAAAATCGAAGGCAACTAGAGTCATCTTTTGTTTTTTCTGGACTCTTAAAAATTGAAAAAACAAGTTGTGTCAAAGCATCTAAAAATTATTTTAATTGGAATAACGTCATTGTTCCCTTGTTGGTCTTAGAAATTAGTCTCCCTTCCTCTCAAGTTCCTGTAGAATCGCTAGGAAATATTTTGGATAGACTAAATATGTCTGAACAACCGTCAACATCCAGGACTGTGTCATCTGATGCAGCAGCAACAGAACCTCCTGCTACTACTCCAACAATGTTCGCTGGTGTACCATCCGTCCCGACAAGTTATCAACAACAAGCCGGAGTCCAATCAGGGACTGTTTCGATGACATGGTCAATTCCTATTTCTTCATCTGGATTCTCATCTGGTATTTCTAATGTTGAAACTCAACAAATTGATCCAATGTGTCTTCAAAGGCCGATCTACCCTTTAAGTACTGGATTGCCACCATATGGGGGGTAGTATGCCTTTTCATTGTTCCCTCCTGGAGAACAACCATATAGAAGTTTACAACAAAGTTCAGTTCAAACTGGAATTACATCCAGCGGTTGGGTACCAATACTACCTCAGCAACCAAGGGCTATATATTCAATGCAACCAGTCCACCATGTATCAAATATTCCCACTATACCTGCTATGGTGACTGCATCGCAAGTACAAATGCTACCTATTGTATGTTAACCCCAAGTTTCTCAGGTTGCAATACAACAGCCTCTTGTCTCAACGAGTCAATCACAACCTCAGGTTAGTGCCTCCTTATCTGGAGTGAATTAGGCTCAAACAGGTACTATGACTCCTCATCTTGGTCAATCATCCAGTATTGGACAACAACAAATGGTCCAACAACCATGGCTGGTTCAAAATCAACAACCGCAATTCCAACAATCATATCAGGGACCTGAGCAACAAGTCTTTGTAAGTAATGGGCAACCGCATTTCCAAAGCGGTTATCAAAAACCATACTATAATGGTTATTCCCATCAACCTTATCAAAGTTACCAACATCAAATACATTATGCTGGTATGCAAAAACCCACTACTCAGGCAATTCCATCTTATCCTGGGTATGCTTCGCCTAACCTGAATCAACAGTTGCCCTTTGTAGCAACTATAGAATTACCAGACCTAAACCGGTTGACGAATGATCCAATTTCTTATGCCCCTTGGTGGCTGGCGATTCCACATAAACTTCCGTCAGATATTCCTAAATTTAATGGAAATATGGGTGAAGACCCGTCGAATCATGTGATGACCTTTCATCTATGGTTTTCATCAAACACTCTCAATGATGATTCGATTAGGCTTCGCCTTTCTCAGCGAACGTTAATTGGTCCAACAGCAAAATGGTATATCGAATTGCCTAGAGCTTCATTCTATAACTTCAGTACCCTAGCCACAACCTTTTTAACCCATTTTTAGTTACCCATAAGGTATGAAACGAGAACAGAGCTTCTTACCAATTTCAAACAAACGAAGACCACTCACATATCTAATCATATTCATGAGTGGCGACATTGTCATAGAATGGTAAAAACATATGCTCTTAATCAGCTGTTGGCTGAATGGTTTATTAAGTCATTGTTACCTTATATTACAGAAGATGTGGCAAAGGGAGGAGTCGTCACTAAAGAGCAAGTTATTGCTCGTGCACAATATCTAGACTTGATCTATACTCGGTTTGGCATGCTCTACGATAAAATCCCTGATGCTCCTAGACCAAATTTTTCCATTCCTCCCCCTCCTAAATCAAACAAAGACTCTCATGTCGGAAATGGTGTGATAGGTATGACTAGCATGAAAACCATAAAGGCTACGTCAAAGAAAGCCTGTACGGTTTCTAGTCAAAATGAAAATGACAAACTTCTCACCTCAGAGGTTAATGTTGTGTCAACTGACAAAGGCAAAGAACCGAAGCAACCAGGAGGCAAGAAGAAAAAGAAAGGGAAAAAGAAGAAACAAGAGGAGTCATCTTCTAAAAAATCTTCTGCAAACCCTTCTGTGAAAAGGAAACCTCCTTCAGGGTGTCAGATATGCGATGAGGATCATCGGACAAGAGATTCTCTATATAAAGCTGAGCTTAAAAAATTCTTCAAGAATTCAAAAGCCTCAGTGGTATTGACTGATTCATTTCCGAACCCAGGAACAAATCTGGTTGCTAGCGAAAATGCTTCCCCGTCCCGAGTGCTTATGTTGTCCATTTCAAAACATCAAAATGATGCTTTGGTATCGACAAGGAATAAATATTATGGAAATCCACAGCTGTCGAACAACAAGGCTACAGATCAACCTAGTAGTTCGGAAACGACTTCGACTGAGGTTGTGCCACCCATCATTCCTGAGCTAACGATAAAGCCGCCAAAGGGAGTAGTACACAAATTGACATTTAATCCTCGTGCCAAAGCAGCACATCATTATAATATAGTGGAGGACCTGGCCCAATCATCGTCCACTATGTCAACACTTGAGGTACTGCAAAATTACCCCTCCCAAAAGCAGGGTTTATTATTAGCTATAGGTGGGATTGACCCAGTAGATTCCAATCTTGCGGCCTTTGATCACAAAGGATATGACCCTAAATTACCAACTCAACTAGCTTTCCTTATTCAAGTGAAAGCCCTCAACAAAACTTTTCATCGAACAATTATTGATGAGGGGGCATCTACATGTATTATGTCAATGAGTTGCTGGAAAAATTTAGGCTCACCACCCTTTTCGCAATCATCAACGACGTTAAAAGCATTTGATGGGCGAACATACACTCCATATGGGATTTTAAGTAACTTGCAAGTCGAACTGTGGGACAAAATAGTAGAAATTGATGTTGAAGTTATCGATGGAAACCTCGATTACAACATCCTACTGGGAAGGCCCTGGATATATGCTATGGCTACCGTTGTGTCGACGTACTTCAGAAAGATTGCATTTCCCTTCTAAGGAGGAATCACAATCATCGACCAAAAAACATTTCTCCCCAACAGTTCACAAGTTAGGGGAAGCATTCCGATGATCCAAGGAAGCTCTCAGTCGCTTCAAAATATCGGAGTAGGTCTCCTAAAAGACCCTTCCCTAATGGGGACTTTTTCCCTTCCGCCTCCGAGTAAGCTGGCAGAAGTGGCCACAGTGGAAACCTGTCCCATGAGATCTTCTACATCAACAAAAATGAAGAAGAACTTAGAACATTTTGATAGTGTGGATCATCGCGAGGCATTGCCTCCAAGCCCTACCATAGCTACACCATCTCATGATCAATTAAGTGATGTTGTACATAATGTACTGGGGGCATTGGAACCAGATCTTTCCTTCATAACCCCTTATGAGTTGTGATCAAAGGTCGCCATGAGGATAGTTCTTTTACTATGTCAACTGCATTAAGAAAATGAAACAAATCCCTTTCCAAATCGAGTCTTTCAAAGATCTCGAAGGTAAACCTTCATTCCAACCACCGTGTTGAATGCAATGAAGCTTGGGGGGCATGCACCTTGATTTCTGTTATTATGATGGGGGAATGAAAACTTATCATGAGCAGTGTTACCGCAGGGGGGTTCAAGCTCGTTAAAAAATAAACATAAGAAATGAGCAAATGTTTCCCCCAGAGTTTAAGCTCATTAAAAAATGAACCAATTTTTCAGTAAATAACCATTGTGAATGCATTATCATTAGCTTTTGAGCCTTGGTCATGTTCTCATCATCACCTCCACTCTATTTTTAGCCGATCATTCGCCTCCATTTGATTGTTTACCCTTTTGAGGAAAATCTGCGAAGAGTGATTCTATTAGCCATCCTTGTGACACTGCCGTGATTGGAAAATTCCAACCCTTACCTGGAATCGGCTGCTACTCAAAATCATCACTCGTTCCTTGGAAAATGATTCTCCTTTAAGCTCTTTTCAACTGACTTGTAAAATATGAAAAGATTGCCGAGAAATTAGCCTCTTCAGCTCGTTAAAGTCATCATAAGTGCTATCCCTCGTCTAGATTTTAATCTTTTTTGGACTTGAGGGATTATTACACAAAATGATCGAGCGCTTGTCTTGTTCGGTTCGTTAAAATTACCGAAAATTCATCCCTTTCGTATTATTTTACGATTTTTCAGACTTAAGGGATTATATGACGAAAAAGAATCTTTGGAGTTTCCTTTCCGTCCCTTTCAGACTCTCTAAAATTGAAAAGGACCGAGTTATCTTTGTCATTAAACTCGTTAAAACCGAATAGCGACAAACTCGTCCAAATGGACAAGAACGAGTTTCACTGTCGCTAGGCTCATTAAAATATAGCGGTAGGTTCGCTCGAAGGGTGAATTATAGAACAAGCATATGTTATCCTCCTCAAGATTGACAAAAATAAAGAGGTACTGGTTAGCAATGACTAGGGAAAATTGAGAAGAAAACTTGAAAAAACTTTGTTGATAGCAAGTCGCTCTTGAACATGACACTTTCTCTCCGCATCCGAGTCGGGTTGGGTTGTTCCATTCACTGGTCATACCACCATTGGTCCGTCACGCCATCCATCGTCAGTGTCGCTGATATGTTCAAGAGAAGCCATTTAGAGAATTTACCTGTGTCTCACCCGCTGCAATACATTCACGCTCCATTCTTTCATGACCGCCACCCTGAACCCTGTATCATCAAATCGTTTTCACCTCCAAAATCATTTGCTTCATTCCGTGTCGTAGATGTGGGATTCATTAAGGCCCTCCTACAATGGGTCACTTCTTGTCGACATCAGCTCATTATCCAAGAAGTCGACCTAGGAGCAACCCTTTCACTACTTTGAATCTTACATGCCTCAATGGCAAGTTTATCACTTTCGGCGCAGGTATACATTAATGGCCTTCGACCAAGAGAATTTGCATGGTGTTCGACGCCAAGTCCTTTTTCACATCACGTGAATTGTACTATAGTACCTTGAGGGTCATTGTCATTATTGGTGATTCCTCTCGCACCTGTTAACAACTTACATCATTGGCTGGTAATC
The DNA here is from genome assembly GCA_000404065.3 of Pinus taeda. Classification (NCBI taxonomy): domain Eukaryota; kingdom Viridiplantae; phylum Streptophyta; class Pinopsida; order Pinales; family Pinaceae; genus Pinus; species Pinus taeda. The sequence goes on from APFE030182308.1 coordinate 17,577, forward strand.
AGGTGATGTCATTCCATGTTCAACTCTAGAACATTTTTCACATGGATCGACTTGTACTCCGAGTGAATGTTGAACGAGTTTTGAAGACCCTGAATCTAGTTTCATCCACCTGGGCTGCGATATATTCAGGAATATAAAAAACATCCAGTGTATATCATTGCCGAACAGATGATCCTCCAAATCAAAGGATGATGTGTCCATATCATCAGTCTGTCACACAGATGATTGTCTATCCTATGTACATGAAATGAATTTATAAATCTGAGCATGGGAATGCCCACCTCAGCTAGATCATGAAAAAATGTTGTCAAAATAATGTGTTGTATTGTATCTTACTACAGGTCGCCTCCCAGCTCGGAAAAACTTCAGATCCTCATAGTAGAGCATTTCACCCGACATCAAAAAGATTAACGACCTCATGCTTTAGGGGGCAACTGTTATAGACATTTTTGGGCACTTTGGGCACTTCAACCCCAATCATAAATGTCCATAAACTGAGGGCTCCTAAGTCCCTAAAAGTGTTGCTTCGCTGCCTAAAGGAACAAGGTCAACTGATTACATCATCTCCCAGAAGTTCTCCACGGAAAACTGCTCATAAATAGTCAAAACTAGACCATACTGAAAGCTCAACGCAGAGGGTGTGATGCATATCACCTTCCCAATGTATAGGGTGCGATGCATACTGATTTTCTCCTCTGTAGGGTGTGATGGTTTGGAATGGACAAATGGCAGGGACCAAAATGCGAGGTGGAAGATCATGGAATCTTCCAAAAGCTTCCCCTCTGACACTTGCCACTCCATTTTCGACCAGGGATGAGTAAGAGATCATCATTCTCCAAGTGGAAGAAAGAACTATCAGAGAAGAAACAACTAATCAAAGATCCCAAAAGAGACTCCACCTCTCTGTAATCCATCTAATATGGATCCCTCATCACAAAGGATCCAGAGCTGTGAAATTTTGTATCTTATAGAGAAGTGTTTGGTATTCTGGGGTATCATTCACAGTGTTGGGTGATCTAGCTTTGCTTGAGGTGAAGAAGGGCTTCCTAGCTGGAGATGATGCTAGTCGGAGACATGGTTTTAATCCTCTTTCTACTTTTCATCTGATATAAAGCTTATTCTGTTTCCTTCCATATTCTTGTTGTACTTGTTTAATATGATGCATGTATAGGTTTAACACTCTGATCCTAATATTATTTATGAATTTAGACCTTTGTTTTCTTGCATAGTAGTATGTTCTGTGATTCTCACAGTTCTTTTGAAGCTGGGCAGACAAAGAAGAAGCGGCGAAACTCTATCAAGAAGGAGAGGAAATCAAGCACAAGACTTAGGTTGGTCTTCTTGTTCCTCCTCTCATCTATTTTCATAAAAGGAAACAACAATAGACTTTGATTGTTTGTTTCTAAGATAGCCTCCCATCTTAGTGGGAATAGCAGCATCCGAGTGGACACTGTTCCCGGATAACACTATGGTTCTCTCGGCATCATGTCAATATATTCATGTTGTAGTTCATGTTCCAACTCCATGTGTCTCACTTCAATCAGTTGCTCAATTTGCTAAGAAAGCTCCTGATCCTACATCGATTGACTCCCTCTTCAGCTGCTAGTTTTGCTAGTTCTTCAACCTGTATCAATTTTTTTTATGTGTCATCACGGCTTGACTTTTCTCTTCTTTATGCTTCTGCTACTCTTCTCATTCTCTCATTCTTAACTCTTGTTCTCCCTCCAACTTATTCTTTACCTCCTCCAACTTCAATTCTGCTTCCTGCAACCTCTTATTTTCTCTCTTTCTCCACTCTCCTCTTTGTATCCTCTACTTCCTCTTTGCTTCTGCTACCAAAGTTTTTTTCTTGATAAGAGGAGCTTCTTTAATTTTTCCTCTTTTCTCTCCCTCTGGACTGTCAGCAACCTTCCTCTTTCCCTTTTATTACATTGCATTGTTTCCTTTTGTTGTTGTTGCTTCTGGAGCTACTATTGTGTGTGGATAAGCCTTTTAAATCCTTGCTAAACTGATCAGCTCATTTAGTCTAGAGGGATTATAGCATTACCTCCAAGAATCCTCCTTTAGCTAATGAAATTTCCGATTGATCCCTAGAAAGTAAACTCTCAGAACGTTGCATTTCCAAACATTGTGGGGATAATATGGATTAAAGTCCTTAGTGCTAAATTCAAATATCACTATTTCCCTAGCCTCAACATCTACAAATTTCAAGTTTTTTATCTTGTATAATCTTATCTACAAAGGAAGAGTGGGCCATGGTGCTTTCTTCTTCCTGTGTAGCATTGCTGACAACCATGTAGAGAGATAGTATGATACCTCATACATGATTAGTTTGTCAGTGGCATACCTTAGTAAGAAATGCAGAGGCTTCTCTCCATCAAACACTCTAATGAAGGTGTCACTTGGTCACGCATACCTATCTGCAATGTCTATTATTGCCTCCATTACTTCTCGATACATACAAGGTGGATTGTGTTCAAAGATAACCTTGTACATTGGGATGATAAAGTGTTCCATTAGTCATTCCATTACTCCTTGATAACTGTGTTATGAATGCAACTTGCAATTGATGTTCCTAGAGGTATTTCATGGTGTCCACATCTAGTTCATGCTAACCAACTGTTGTTGCACATAGATTTCATCCAGTAAGTATGAAGACAGATAGAATCTCACTCGCTCACCCTTCGGAGAACTCTGAGCCTGTTCTAGGTGGACCTTCAATTTTTCAGCCAATAAATCTGACTAGTTGAATGGCCTCCCATCATTCACCAACTAGTCCAATAGGCTTCTCAACATTCAAGAAAGGTTCCACTACTCTCTCAACCATAGATTATGCAAGAAAATTAAAACAAGAGCTAGTAATATTTCTTGAGGGACTTTGTCTTGTACACATGGGTGGGTATCTGTCGAAACTTTGATGGCTCTCTCACCCAGAATTTGACAATGTCTCTTGTTTTCACAAAGTTATAGGTGGCATATAAGAGTGATTCCATGTGCTTTATTGGCTCAGGTAAGTGATACATCTACTAAAAGTCTTATGCCTTGAATATGAAAATATTCTAACCACTGACATTGCTCAATGTCATGCTTTCTTTATCCATATGTGAGACAGTCCAAATGGTCATGTCCGCACAAGGGAAGGCGGGATAACTGTGTGTAACCTTGAATATCCTTGACTATAGAAAGATGAGATAAACCTGAGAGTCCTAAAGATATGCCTCAAATTCCTTTGCAAAAGTATCTTTAATCTACTTCCATGTTAGGGATGATCCCTTCTCTAGAAATAGGTGAGCATCTGCATACACTGGAAAGTCAACAAATGTTTTCTCAGCTACTTCTCCTATACTATTCTCATTGGTTTCCTTTCATACAACTATCTTAAATGCCATGCTAAGAGTGACTGCGACAGAGGTGCTAAATAATTGTTGTACCTATGGGAAATAAAGGACACTCATGGCAAGCAAATGTCAATTTAAAAAAAAAAAACATAAAAGGAAAGTTTAAGCAGCAAACAAGGGACTAGATGGCAAGGATTTTGAATTTTTTTGTGACAGAGGGAACTGGCAACCTGTGGGAACTATCATTACGGGAATTTTGAGGTATAAAATGGGCCTCCCAAGACAAATGTACAACCAAAATAAAATTTATAAGAACTAATATGAATCAAGATGATGATTTCAACCATGGGGGATGACTCACCATTTTTTGGTTAAAAAGGTAAAAAGATTAAAAAAAATAAAATAATAAAACTACTTTTTCAACTCATATTTTAAACTTATCTCCCTAAGGTTTTACTAAAATTTCAAGTGGGAGTACTCGTTAGATGAAAAATTTAATTCCTCATC
>APFE030182308.1:32751-54438 GCA_000404065.3 Pinus taeda
GACTTATTTGTATTAAGGAAACAAAAAAGGAGCCATTACAACCTGAGCCTTGGTGTTGTGCAAGCTCCTCCCAGGGTCTAGCAAGAGATTTCCTCTACTTTGACAAGCTCACCCACTTCCAATATGGCAACAAAAAAGGATGGTAATCTCTCCTCACAAGTTTACAATGGAAGTCCTAATTCCAGCAGCATCTACCCTTTGGAATGTTCAGCTTTCAACCTCCCCTCCTCTGGCCCAAGGCTTGTATTTATAGTGTTATAGAGGAAGTTATTCAATTCCAACATCAATGGGATACTCCCTCTTTTGGATGGGGTAGCTACTCTCTTGATGGGATAAGTTCCTCTATCATAGGAATGCATGAACCATCTGGAGGCGCTTAATACACGTCAAACACTCTTCTAGAAGGCTCTAGAAGTGACCACAAGTAACTTTTTTAAGATGAAACTCGCGCCTTTTGACCTTTACAGGGGTACGCAACCATCCTTTGGCTTACAGAGTGTACAAGTACGCAGGTACAATGAGTTTGGGATGCGTACACACAGGCAAGGTAGAGAGAATCTGCGTACCTAGATAAACATGTTTTTAAGTGACTTTCTCTCTTTTTGAAGTTTGACATGAAGAGTAGAGGTATGAGGCTTGACAAGGAGGATAATATGACTATTGATGGAGCCATATTAACTGCAGATAGTCATGGTGACAAATTTCAGTGTAACAATGGGTCTCTTGCCCCTATCCTGAATTTGTACCTGTGCTGAAGACGGAGGCGAGACCCCTTCCACATGATGTGGCATCTTCCAGCTGTTTGTTGCGCTGCTCCAAGTAGTTAATCACCCACTTAGCCATCTGCAATTTCTTGTGCAACGACTCATTCTCGGCCCTTTGCTCTCGGATGATGTCCTTTAGCTCCGAGTCAGGAGAGCTAACATCAACATCAATGATACCCATGTCTTGACCTCCTGAAGGACCTTCATCAACCATGGGTTTCTTGCCTCTATCTTGAATCTGTACCTGTGCTGAAGACGGAGGTGAGACCCCTTCCACATGATGTGGAGATAATACTCGCTATGCTGATGATGTCAACGAGACCCCTTCCACCCCGGGTGGAGATAGTACTCGTCGTGCAGATGCAAATAAGGCCCTGTGGCCTCGCTGATATGTCACATATGCTGGAGCTTCGACATGCTCAGTATCAGGAATGTCAAACTGTTGTGAAGGCCCTCCCTCATCATGAACTATCTCTGGAGGAGGCTGTAGCGCGGAAAAGTAATCACGAGAGATGAAATCCTCCCAAGTAATACCTTGCTGTGCCAACTGATGCATCACTATGATTTTGATCAATGCATAGTGATATATGCTCCTATGCTAATGTGCTGGGATCTTCCTTTGTACTAAAGGCACCATTCTCTCTATGTTGCGACACATGAAAAATGGAACGTTCATCATACGTACCCTTGTGAAATGCATCAACAAACGAACATGGTACGCATAGAGACGCGAGAATCTGCCCTCGCAACTGAAATAGCGAATGATGAGTTTCATCAATGGTGCAAACTCATCTTTCAAGAACCTAAAAGGAAAAGCTGTGCTCAAGTGTCTCATATACCCGGGTTTGATATATGACTCATAGTAGAATCTTTCTAACAGCTGCCGTTTACTCCATTCCTCCCCTACATTTGGTATCCCGGTGGCCTGAGCAATAGTCTCGGGTGACAAGGTGAAATTCACTTCGGCAAGGTTTACATGACCATCCTGTAAATGTAGAACAAATAAACAGATTAGTTCCTGATGATGTTAAGTTTGTGAGATCATCTCATAGTATTGGAAACATGATTGGCGCTGAAAACAATCCATTGCAAGTGGACAAGCTTGCAATTGAGCCAAAGAAGTAGGCTCCTCCCTGACATGCTGACCACTTTTGCCACCTTTGTGATACCTCTGTGGCACATTTGGCACATTTAACTCAGGTGTAGAATCACTATCATACTCCTGCTCATATACTGACTCGGTCTCTGACATGTTCTTTAGAAACAAGATAGCTGGAATATATATATGCTGATATACAATTGTGTGCAAAATTGACTGTAGACTGTTTCTTTTGCTCAAAAATGCTGTGACCAAGGGGACATAAATGTACAAGGGAATTATTAGGAAAGGGAAAACATTAGGGAAATGGGGAACATGGAAATAAAACAAGGAATTTAGAGAAGGGAAGGGAGATGGAAATCTTGGATTTTTAGGGTTTTGGGATGAGGTAGGGATCATGTGTTTGTAATGGAAGTGAAGGATTAGGATTTGAGGGAGGATAGTGTAGGGTTTATGAGGGAATTATTGGGGAAAATGATGGTGAATATAGGGGATGAGAAACAAAAGGAAGTAGGAAAAAATGATAACCTTGGTAACATTTAGTTTTAGAAACCCTTCAGCAATTTTTGCATTCAAATTCTTACAACAATTTAATGGACAAAGGAGGGTTTTCCACTTGGTTTTCTAGGGAAAACATATCATAAATCCTTTACATTAACCATTCAAAACCAAGAATAAGCCATGGATATAAGCCTACCTGTGAATTTGTGCTTGAGAGGAGGCGTTTTGGTGTTTTTCCGGACCAAGTTTGGGCTTAAACCCCAGTGCGCCGCGCGCCTCACCCAACGCGCCGCACGCCTCTGATGCGTTGCTCGCATGTAATTCTCCAATGCTCTTTGTTGCCTGATGCACCGCGCGCCCAACCTGACTCCAATTTGCATACAAATTCACAAGATCGCTTTGGAACGATGCTCTTCACTCTTGGAATGTGGAATGGGTTACAAATGATGTGAAATATCTTCATATAGACTCCCTTTTGATTTTTGCTTGGTCCATAACCCATTTTCTTATGTTTTGTCGTTGACACTTTTTGGAATTAATAGACTCTGACATTTTTGGTTTCCTTCTTAACTTTAGTTGAAATAATGATTTTCTTTGATAATTTTTTGCAGGGATAGCTGTGATATGCTCTGGCAAAGAAGACCAAGGTTGCGCCTGTACGTTTCAAGGATTGAAGTTTTTGATTTTTTTTTACAAAAATGAGATGACGACTTATCTTCAAAACATAGTTTTGAAGAGAAGTCATACTTTATCTGTACAATGATGAAAATTATTGAAGTGAATATCTATCAAAGACATCCCTCTAGCCTGCTGGTCTTCTAAGACTTTTCAAAACAAAATTGACTCAACCCTAGACCTAAGACCTAAAAATTTAAAACATGATTGTAAATGACCTTTGAAGCTTTATGACTAGACCTGAACCAACAGTACCATGCATGAGGGGAATGAGTGACACAAACCATTCTGTCAGAGTTATGGCATGCTTAACGAAATGCAACTGATCAAAACTGATGGGACACCTAAACATGAAATGTAGAAAGAGCTTTGATCTCTGACGGAGGGATAACTAGACCGAATCTAACATCATCAACACCGCCATCATTATTATTTATATTGTAATCATTATCATTATCATCATAATCACCATTCATGTCATCGTCATCATCATGATTATCAACATTGTCATCAATTGTTCATAATTATTAACGTCATAGGAAATATCATCAACCCAAAAAATGTGATGAGTGTTAGAAAAGGGTTGTTTAGGACACATGATATATGCATGAGAAATAACAACTCTATTTTTGAGAGATGATGATGATGATCATCAACACCATTATCATTGTCATCATCCCCATCATCATCATTAATGTAATTTCTATCATCATTATTGTCATTGTCATCATGGAAATCATGATCATTAACATCGTCATTGCCATTCATGCCATTATTGTTGTTGATGATGACCTAGATGACAATGATAATAATGATGATCAAGTGATGATGACTTGGATGGTGATGGCAAATATAATGATTATGATTATGAAAATGACAACATTTAAAATTGGGAGAATTTCCTAAGGTCATTAGCTCGTCATCATGATAATCATTGTCATCAACATCATCATCATTGTCATTGTCATTATAACCACCATCGTCTTTATCACCATTGTCATTATCATCATCATCACCATTCATTTCATCATCATCATCTTCATTATCATTATCATAATGATTATTGGCATTGTCATAAGTTGTTCATAATTGTCAATGTCATAAGAAATACCATCAGTGAAAAAATTTTGATGAGTGTTGGGAAACGGATTCACAAGCAGACGCAAAAAAGGGTGCAACAATAGATGTAAAATTGGTTGCAAAAGTGGATTCAATAGAAGTAGATGGAAAACAAGACGCAAAACCCGACATAAAAGTGGATGCAAAAAAATAGTCAATACAAACTTGGACACAAAATATGATGCAAACGTGGATGCAAAAGTGGAAGCAAACATGGGTGCAATAGTAGGTACAAAATTTGGCGCAAATTGTGGTGAAATAAAAGTGAATGCAAAAAAGGACATAAATTGGATGCAAAATAGAGGAAAACTTGGATGAAAAATAAAATGAAAAAAAGGATATAAACATGGATGCAAACATGGGTGCAACAACGGACATAAAATTAGACTCAAAAGTGGATGCAATAGAAGTAGGTGCAAAAGTAGATGTAAAATGAGATGTAAAACCTGATGCAAAATTTGACGTAAAAGTGGATGAAAAAACATACATAATATTCAATGCAAACCTAGACACAAAATAGGATGTAAATGTGGATGCAAAAGTAGAACCAAATGTGGGTGCAATGGTAGGTGCAAAACATGGCACAAATTGTGGCACAAAAAAATTAGATGCAAGAGTGGATGAAATAGTAGACAAAAAAAAGATGCAAATTTGGGTACAAAACAAGATGCAAAAAAGGAAGAAAAAGTGGATGCAAACATGGGTGCAACTGTGGCCACAAAATTGGATGCAAAAATGGATGCAACAAAATTATATGCAAAAGTAGATATAAAACAAGACACAAAACTTGATGCATAAACCTGACACAAAAGTGGATGCAAAAAATGATGCAATATTTGATGAAAATTTCGATGCAAAAGAGGATGGAAATGTGGATGTAAAACTGGAAGCAAATGTGGGAAAAACAATAGATGCAAAACATGACACAAATTGTGGCACAAAAAAAATGGGATGCAATGATAAATGCAAAAAAAGAAGAAAATTTTGATGCAAAAGAAGATGCAAAAGTGGATGTAAACATGAGTGCAACAATGGATGCAAAATTGGATACAAAAGTGGATGCAAAAATAGATGCAAAAGTAATTGAGAACTTAGATGAAAATGGGGATGTGAACATGGATGAAAAATTAGAAGCAATAGTGGGTGCAAAGGTAGGCACCAAACTAGGCGCAAATTCTCGCACAACAAAAGTGGATGCAATAGTGGACACAATAATGGATGTAATGGAAGATGCAACTGTGGATGCAGAACAAGATGCAAAAAGTGGATGCAACACAAGTAGATGCAAAACTAGGCACAAACCTCAACGCAAAACTTGGGACAAAGGGGGACGCAAAATATGATGCAAAAATGGATGCAAAAAAAGTAAGAAGCAAAATGAAATGCAAAAGTTGATGCAAGTGTAGGCACAAAGAAGTGGATGTAATAGGGGATGAAAAAGTAGGTGAAACAAAATTAGGTGCTGAACTTGAAGGAAAACCTAGCACAAAACTTGCAGCAAAGGATGGCACAAAACTTGGTGCAATACTTGGTCATAAACTTGGTGCAAGACTTGGAGCAAAACTCTGTGCAATTTTTGCATCAATTTTTGCACCACATTTGACAAATGGACGCAAATAGCACCAGCTCTAGAAGAAAAAAAGGAAGCAAAAGGGATGCTAACCATGGGGTTTTGTTGTAGTGATCATGGATCATTGGCAAGTGAATGTTCAATACAAACCCTAAAACAATTTGTCCACAAATGAGGCATCACTTCAAAAGTAAATAAAGAGTACAATACTTTCCCTAAAGTTGGTAAAAAAATCCAACGAATATACTAATAAATGTAATATAAAACAATTTGATCTTAAATCCAACTTATGAGAATTAAAATGGGATAAAAAAAAGGTTACATGTAAATGAAAAGAGATTAAAAATATGGTTATTAGTCCTTGCCTCGCCAGAGACTATAACATTCGTCTCACAGTCAAAATGCATTGAATCTGCATTATTTGGCCATGTTTTTGCAGTTTTAACCAAAGTTTTGGGAAAATGATTAATATTTCTACTTTTGCATAAATTCAAAAATATTTGTCTATTTTTTAGCAAATCTTATTTCTAATTTTCGATTGGCTGAGGGAGCTCTAATGGAACATAGTTCCCTTGGTGGAGGGAATTTTATTTTTGGTAGTTGTCAGTGTCTGACAATTCATTTTAAAATTGAATTAAAACAGATTTTGTGAGTGACCATTCCATTGGTGAGTGCTTTGACATTGACACTATTATTTTAGTGCTTTTCCCAATGATTCTAGAATTGATACTGTTGTGGGTCCTTTACATAGGATGCGGGGGGGTGAACAAATCTCAAATTAGTATTATTATGTTTTGTCGTGTGAATATTTTATTGTGCAGAGGACAGAGTGTATGTGGGAGAACATGGTTCCTTTACATAGGTGGGTGTGATTTGACACTAATTCTATTATGTTACTACTTTGCCTAATGATGCCAAAATTGATGCGGTTGCAGGTCCTTTGCTTAGGCAGGGGGGTGGATGAACAAATATCAAACTAATATTGTTATAATTCCTTATGCAAATCTTATATTACGTGGAGGACGTGGTATGTGTGAGAGAACAAGGGTCCTTTGCATAAGTAGGGGTTCTCTGACACTAACACTATTACGCTACTTCTTTGGCTAATGATGTCAAAATTGATGCGGTTGTAGGTCCTTTGCACAGGTGGGGGGGGGGGGGGGGAAGATGAAAGTGAAGATTTTATTATGCGAAGAATGAAGTGATTTCAGATCTTAGATTTCAATTCATGACTTAGATGCCTTATCACCTTTGATGCATTATATGTAGGCTTGTTGGGTATTGAATTTAATTTGTTAATGTTCATATTGTATAGTTAACAAATAAGAGAATAAAGCAATTTGCAATGATTGGCCAAAGCTGCATGGAAATATTCAAACTAAAATCAAACTTTGTTAATGAATGCTAAGTGCATTAGTGATTTCACATTTGTTAATTGAACTTGTATTGTGTAATATTAAATACACTGTGTTTTCAATCAATGTGAGAAAGAAGTGTTTTGTGGTAAAACGAATATGTGAACCATACTAAAAATGAGTAAATTGAGTAGGAATTTGTGTCACAAATTTTTTTTTTGTATGTGTGAAAAACTAAGCAATGCATAAAATACCCTCATGTTTCCTTGTGCAAATATTTTCCTATGGGAATGACGAAGTATGTGCCATAGAATGGGGGTGTAGATATGACTTTATTATGCAAAGAAAAAATTATTTTAAAACTCTTTTCTAATTAAAATTTTTACATATCTGGCTGTACATAACAACAACTGCATAGAGCTTCAAAATATGTGTAGAATGAAGGATGTGCAGAGGACGAGGTATGTGTGGGAGAATGAGGGCTAGAATGCAGAGCCGAGGAAGAAGTTTTCATTGCGTGGAGTGAAGGACATACAAATGAAGGGGTTGTGCAGGAGAACGTGGGTGTAGAGGGGACTATACTATTTTCCATTTAAAACTTTTACAAATTTGAATATGTGAGAGAGTATTTGCATAAAGCCGTGAATCTGTACGGAATGAAGGATGTGTAGAGGATGGAGTATGTGTGGGAGGACGAGGGTGCAAAGATGAGTTTATTCCGTAGAGAAAAAAATAATTTTAAACTATTTTCCATTTAAAACTTTTATAGATATAGCTATATGGAAGAGCAATTGCATAAAGTAGTGAATATGTGCAGAATGAAGGATGTACAAAAACATTGAAATGTTGATACATTGTGTAGTTTTCTCGTTCCATCTACAGATCAGCACATTGACTAAAGACGTGTGCAGGTGCGTATTAAGTGAATTTAATGCTAAAATGAATGGTATTTACCCGCAATGATGTTTTCTATTAATCAAAGAACAAATATTGGGATAATAAAAAATTTGGATGACAACTTTAGCTCTGTAACGTGTTTTAGATGCAAAATAGTAACAGGTGGTTATTTCTAGGGAAATGAGTATGCAAGCATTTGACATAGCCAGTATAGTGAGGGAAAAACACTATTTGTAGTGATATAAGTAGCTCATTTCATCTCGACTACATTTGTCTAATATAGGAATGTGTAAAGTTTTCTCTTTGCAAAATATTTCATTTGCAATGTTGTGGTCTTGCACATAAATTTATCGTCGACAAATTTCTTTCGCACACACATGATTGATTCTTACATTTGTGAATTAAATACTAATAACATGACATACATTGGGACAATAAAAATATTTGGATTCCATCTTTATCTTCGATAAAGAGATTTCATGACATATGTATGATGCAAAAAAGTAATAGGTGGTGATTTATAGGGAAAAAGGTCGACAAATATTTGAAATTGTTAGTGGAGAAGGGAAAGAATCTATTTGATCATATTGATAGGAGCCTTTTCTAATTGACTACATATTTCACATAGTGGATCACGTATCTCCGAAGCTAAGGTTGCACAAATTACATTCTCGACTTCAATAGTGTCTCAATGATGTCTTTATTAATTTATGGTTGGTAGAAGTACTACAGAAATACAAAAGCTATACAATACTCCCAACTTTTAAACCAATTCACCTTTGATGGTTTTATATTCACATTTATTATTGACAATCTCTTAGCTAATTGTCATGATCATAGGTAGCTCAAATTTATTTAATATGGTAAATTCCCATTTCTTATGAAATGTATAAAAATGATATTATAGTAGTGAAAAAGTGCAGAGTAAATGGACATGATGGTGGTTAGCTTTAGTATGTTCAATTGCTAATTATTGAGCGTGTCGTGTGTAACAATTTTGACATGGTAATAGTAATAGTTGCAGGAGAACAGGTGTGCGAAGCAAGGAAAATAACATTTTCATTGCAATTATGTGCATATTCATTCAATATTATTGAATTTGATAGCAAGAGGATGTTATTAGAGGTTAATATTCGAATATTGGAAACATTAAGTTTTTAATAGATCTATAAACATAATACTGATAGGAGCTTTTCCTTGTGCAAATATTATAATGAAAGTACTTGTTTTGGGTTTGAATAGATCGTAAATGATGGCTAATTAATTATTGTAATGTGTGTAGAGGTACAAAGTGTTAGTTTATTCATTGACTTGTGCTACTTGCTTGAAGTCATCGTTTTTTTACATCAAATGAATCCTAAAGTTAAATGGTATTTTCCCTCACTATAGTAGCCATTTCAAATGCTTGTTTATTTGTTTCCCTAAAAATCACTACCTGCTACTATTTGGCATCTAAAACATGTGACAAAATATTTGTATCAAAGATAAAGGTATCATTCATATTTTTTATTGTTTTGATGTCTGTCCTCTTATTAATAGAAAACATCGTTGTGGGTAAATATCAATTCTTTCAAACCTGGATGCGAGTGCCCACCGAGACATTTAATGGCGACCGAACGGATTGATGACGTTCGGACCAGCTAGATGGTGGCCAACGTACCATCCCAAGTTCACATGAAGTGAACGTAGGCCCGCCTGCATGCTGCATTTAATGGGCGCTCAGGTCGAGATCTGGATGCAGTTTTCCTTAACATGGAGCCTTTCAACCCCTCAGTCTTCCCTCCTTCCCTCAGCATTTGCCCACCCCAAGCTAGAAATCCCTGCAGCAGAACTGTTACCGGGAGCCGCTGCTGGCTTCTGTGCTGTATCTACCTTGGAAATGGGCAGCGTTACACCCATTCCAGGCATTGCCCTCTAAATCCTGCCCAGTCACCCTTTGTTCATATTCTGCTATCCTTCTCGGCTTTCTATCCTACTGAATTCCATTCCCACCACATTGATATGGTCTGTCACCGAATGAGGAGCTGCAGAGGTGGTACCCGCTATGGTAGCGCTTGCCCACAGGCAGCGTAGAGCTTTGAACTTGCCTCACCACCTCCTCCCCATGAAAATTCTCCCCCTCCCAGCTCACCTCACAGACATTATCCTAAAACTTGCAGTGGTCGGGGTCGTGTGCAGGCTTCAAAGGCCAAGCATAGTGATTTCAGGCTTCATATAACCACTTTTCCTTTGCACCCCAGTTTGGTCCCTCACTCGACTCAATTCAAGTTCGAGAGCAACCTGAACCGGCCTATCATAACTTCCAATGTTACCATTGTATTCTATGAAGAAAGTGAGCAGCACAACGCTCCTGTGAGAAACTCTGAAACACAACTTTAGGAGGAACGCCATGGAATTGGTCGTGGCTCTGAGTAGCTCCCGCAGGAAGAAGGAAGGGGAATTTGGCGTGGTGGACTGCATGCAGAAGGAGAACAAGTTGGAGACATTCAGAAACCAGGTGGCAGCTCAGTCGGAGCTTCTATTTCGATGGCTATAGCCGGCAGTTCGAGTGGCACCCTTCCTGCGAGGGAGCCACCAGGTGGTGTAGCGGAAGGCAGTGTGGCGGAGGTGGACGAGGACTGGTATCTGTATACTTGTCGCATTGTCAAGGAGACTCTTGACCAGGATGAACCTAAGTGAAGCCACGTGGCATTTGCTGCCACCCATGTGGCAACTTAGGTTTCTACCATTGACGGGTTTGGTCTAGTCACTTGTTTTAGATTTTTGTCTAAACGAGAGGCAGTTATGTCATAATTTCAGTTGCATCATGTGGTGTTGTGTAAAAACTTCTTCTGGTTTCTTCGGTGTTGGGTCCAGGTCATATGTATGGTTTTTTGCTATGGCAAACCGGTTTCCCCAAATATGGGGCAGTTTAAATACTCCTCATGAACTTCGTTGATAACAGTTGAGGCTGAGGCCTCTTTGTAATTATATTTTTTGTTTCTTTTAATAGAATTAGCCTTACATAGAAAAAAAAATCAATCCTTTCAACATTCAATTTACTGAGTACACACGTATTTATTCAATGTGTACCAATGTGCACAATGTATCAATGTTTCTTGTCCTTGTAGTGCACATCCGTTCTCCTGTATAACATTACTTGTTTTCATGCATTAAAAATACACTTAATCTAATATTACATAATAATAATAAGTATTTAATCCACAAAATATTTGTTATTTCTAGTTTACAAATCACTCTTTCTAGTTGTGCCTATTACATTATGAATTAAAGTTTATGTTTCTAGTTATTTAATTAATTTCGTGTCTATGGAATAAAGTACCCACTTCTCCTTGTCTTCCACATCTTTCATTTCGCATAGATTCACAGCTTTAAGCTACTGCTCTTTCACACAACTAAATATTTACAGCCTTGGCATATGCAATTGATTCATAGTTGTATGCAACTTCTCTTCCACATAGCTAAATCTGTAAAAGTTTTAAATGGAAGAGTTTAAAATTAAATCCGTCTGTGCAGAATAAGGTCCCCTCTACATCAAAACTGTGTGTTAAGTGGTGCAGGGGATAGGTATGTGGAAGGAATTGTTGGGGGGGAATATATGCGACTCAGCCTAGTTGGATCAAATGCATTTTGATAGTTATCTTTGTGCCATAATGTTCAAAACTGTGTGTCAAGTCATTCGCAGATCAAATTTGGTTCAATTTTACATAGTAATGGGGACCAATTGTCAAATCAATTCATCATAGAAGGTAGTTGAACATGTCTCCGCATAATATTTATTTGTGAATGTCCTTGCACAATTGACTGTTTATAGCTATTATTGATAGTTTAGGCTAATTTCCATGATCACAACCATAGTCTAATGAGACATACAATTTATTCGAAAAAAATGGAAATTTTGGAATATTATTGCTAAAATCCGACATAATTTTTTTGTAACTCCAGGTTACAACTATGAAACTTCAAGATTTTGGGTGTTGATGGGGTTTTTGATGATGCTGAATACATTTCCACTATCAAAAACATGATGCAAACATTCCCGGTTCCAATTTTTTGTGAAAACAAATGTTAGATTCTATCAAATTTTGGCTAGGCAGGAAATTTTTCCATCTCGATGGAAAACACCTCTTATTTTATATCATAAATTTTTAATTCTTATGAAACATATATCAATGATCTTGAAGTAGGAGAAAAATGCAGAGTAAATGGACAAGAATTTTTTTTCCTATAAATGTTGGATGTGGTATCTTTAATTACTATTTATTTAGAGTGTCATTTGTAGCAGTTTTCACATGAGTAATAGTAACAACCACTGACTGTGAAGAGAATGGAGAATTGTAAAGTTAAACAAAATTTGAAAACATTATTCATTGACAGAGCATTTTTTATTGCAAAGTGAAAACAGGTAGTAGACAAAGGAAAGAGGCTTTTTCAATGATACGGTTAACTCACTTGTTGACGTCGATGATATCTTTGATTGGTCGACAATATATGAGTGATATGTGAATTTTTCAACGGAAGAGAAAACAAGCAACGAGATTTGGAGTACCAAATTAGCGAAAGTTGGGTGTGTTCCATAGGTATTTGATTTCAGAGAAATTGTTTATCTGTGTGCAAACAATTTCAAATAAAGAACAAGAAAAATTAAGCTAGGAGCGACGAAGGTTCCTTTGAATTCTAAGGCATTGATATGGTTACTCAAGTTACCAAAACCAAACAAGCATTTAGAATTGTTTGATATGAATAGCATCCTGAAGCCAAAAGTAGCTAGGATTGAAATTGCTGAGAATTATTTTTGGTTCCTTATAATCTTTGTTTGCTAGATATTTCTTTGTTTAGACAACTGTTTAGGGATTTTTGTTTGCTTTTTTCCTGCATAATGGGCCAAGAAAGTACAACAAATGTTCTGAAATTCATTTTTTTTTGTAGATGACTTTTAAATATTACGGTCATCAACAACACAATCCCATTCCCCATTGGGATGAATGAATTTAATTTTTTGACTTAAGTATTAGCATTTTGATAAATGCTTTATGAAAAAGAGACTATTTTCTGGACCATGACTTTGTAGTCAAACCTTGTTTGAATTTTGGTCACTGTCTTTTCTCTTTCTCAGCTTGTTTAACAATTATGTAAAGAATGTTGAGATAAATTTTTGCATGGGATGTTGTATAGGCCTGAATTCTGGGATATTATGGAGAAAAAACTAATTGAACATGTATTTTATTTTAGATTTTATATATTAGCTAATGTTATGTAATTCATGATAATTAAAATGATTTTTTGTTTGTTAATATGGAAAAATCATATACACATCTATACAAGTCAGATGATACCCAGAGTTAGACAACAACATGTATAGGTGAATATCTTCCGACTAGAAACATCATAAAAAAAAATCAAAGGTTTTCCAAAGTCCAATTAAAAATATTAACTTGTACGAGTGCTCCAAAGGAAAAAATTGAATACTGCAGGTCTTTTCCTTCGATAGCTGTGTGGGTTTCTCAAAGTCCAGTCAATAGTTCAAGACCACTCCACACCATTTGAGTTGAGATTCCTTAATAAGTACTGCCCAAGGACAACAAAATTTAAGCCTATTTGGAGATATGCAACCTCCAAAATAATCCTCATGTCCTTCTCTAAAGCCATTTTCTCGTTGATGATCAAAGGGAGGGATAGAGGAGTTCAAATTCTATATATACAAGGCAATGGAAGACCAAAAATAAGAAGAAGTTTATGCATCATTATAATGCAAAAAAATTATCCCAAGCAATCCTGCATTCCGTTTTTGAGAGGATTCTACCACTATTGAGAGTTCTCTTTGCTCCTTTGAGAGAGAAAGGAGTTTACAAAGTAGATTGAAGAAGGGAAATCCTTTCTGAGATCTCTTGAGCACCACTACTCAAGAAGATCTCTTCAAGTGTCTTGATATCTTATTTGTAGCTCTTATACCACCAACAATTAATTAATAGGATTATGTTCCTATATCTTTATTGATGTGTTTTTGCTTCATTAAGATTGTTTCATGTTGTTTTTATTCAGTTATAGTTTAATATTGTTTATTCTTTGTTTCCATTATATTCAATGCTTTATTGGTCCTTATTTTAGCACCAACGTCATCCAATTATTTTTATGCTCCTTGTAAGAAACAACTAGCTGCAATGAATATGTTTCTGGGACCATTAGTCAAACAAACACTAAATGCAAAATTGCAACTCCACTTGCTTTAAATTTCTTATTTAATCTAATTGGTTGTTTTGAAACACCTTCTCCTCTGAATTTTCTTTGTGCTTTTCTTCCATAATTTGTCTCAAATGGTGCAGCCCTGCCTAGGATCTGCTCACGGCTTGAAAAATACCTTTGTTCATTCTTTGAAGCTGGTCTCACGACTTTCCCCACAGACAGATGCGCAGGTTGCATGACTATGTAGAGCATAACTCGCGAGACACACAAAGAGTTCAAAATTTCATTGTAATTCCTCTTTTTAGAGTGTTGTGGCAACCTTTAGTGAACTGCCTGCACTCCTGCAATTTTAATAATTTAGATAGACTGCTAGATTGGTTTGCTAACCATTCTTAGTAGGGAAATTGCTTATTTTTACTTTGAAAAAATTGCAACTCGCATATTTTAATTAGGAGGAAAGTAAATGGCCCTAATCCACATATTGTTTCAACTTATTTAGCTCATTTCAAACATAACTTAAATAGGAGGAAATTAAGTGGCCCCAATCCACACATCTTTTCAACTTATTTAGCTCATTTCAAACATAGCTTAGTTAGGAGGAAAATAAGTGGCCATAATCCACATATCATTTCAACGTTTTTTTCTCATTCACATCATAGAGCGTTATTAGGAGGAAATTAAGTGGCACTAAATCCACACATCGTTTTGACTAACCAAATATTTTCATTTTTCAAATTATTAAAAGGACTAGGAATGGGTGTTAATAAAGAAAGGGAGTAGCCCCTACTTCCCTTGCGTTTGTGTGACGATCTTGTGGTTACATCTAAAAGCTTTCTCAAAGCACTCAGTTTCCATCTCTCTATATGCTCACATGGTGTAATTAGGAAAGAAGTAATTGGCCCATTATCCACACATGATTTCTTTCTTGCAAGGAACAAGCATAACATAGTGTAATTATGGGAGTTATAATGGATCACTTCATATCCATATTGCTTCAGACCTTGTATACTAACAAGTTCACTTGCACACTTGCACCTCACACACTAAGCTCATCTAAAATTTGCATCAAGGGTATCCATATTTTGGAATCTTCATACTTAGTTTCTTTTAATCTTACATTTTTCACACCCTAAGTGAAGATAACACTCTCTAAAAAGAACCTTAACACTTGAACACACTAAATTTCCCACAGGGGTGACAAGATAATTTATAGTTCAAGTTAGGACCATGAGGGTAGGCATCCCATAAGCCATTGTTGGTATTTTTTCATCTTGAAACATATAAGTTGTCTTCTATAAAACTTTAAATCCTTCACCATTCCATGGTCAACACTGATGCACACTAGAAACCCATGAAGGGGTTAAGGCTTAGAGGCAGATTATCACATACCTTCATATCATTTCCCGACATGTGGCAAGGGTATTGGTTCCAAGCATAACAAAAACAAGCTAATATTCGATTGCCCCCATGGGATGAAGGTAACATTAGTGGCCAAATATTAAGACATCTTTCCTTATAGGTTGAGGTGCAGGAAGCAAAAAGACTTGGGGTGATCTTGGTAAGACTACTGGAAATTTCACCAATTGTTATAGCTCCAAAACTCACTCTTGATGTTTGTGATGCTGCACTCATGGCCTAGGGCAACCCCTCGTTCCAGACCTGGTCCAAAATTTAAAAAACAGTGTTTTACTCCCTATATGCAACATTGCCCTGAGCTAAACGCGTGTGTACGCGGGTCTATGTATACCCAACCCATGTATATGTCTTAAAACACTTAAAAAAATTAAATCTCCTTAATTTCAGGTGAAGATCATGGGTTTGACCTGTTGATTACCTATAGTGCTCGTGGCCCAACTGTTCCCAACGAATTCCCAACTAAAAAACTACTTTGGGAGAAGTATAAAAAGGCTTCAATCAGAAGGCTTAAGGGTGGAGAGAAGAGAGAGAAAGATTACTCTGCTGAGATTTCCCTGACCAGGTCTGAAGATCCTAGTGCCTCCTGCACTTCCCCCATTTACAGGAAACCGTTGTTTCCTTGTGTGATGTCTTTCTACTACTTGAGATATCATGGAGTAAGTCATGAAAGGAGTTTGTTAAAGGCTTGAGACTGGATGAATCTGGAGGACAATTCCGCTTGGAGCCTGCGAAAGGATGAATCAGGTGAAATTATTCCTTTCTATACTTTAGTTGTCTATAATAAAAGAAACACTTGTCTTTGTTCCTGATATAAATATTCTTCATGTTTATGATATCAATGTTATGATTCATATATGAATGGTTGTTCTAATTGCATAACTAACTACCTTTCAATATACTATGAAGATGATTTCTTTATGATGTTTAGTCCATATACTACTGTACTTTCTTGAATTGATTATTTTGCAGGTTGAAGGAGCAAAAGGAACTCCAAGAGGGTTTGGACCCTGGCTGGAGCTTCTCAAACGAAGGACCCCCAGGTACGCCTCTCATCGTAGAGTTTGTTTATATTAGCATCATGGCTATATGGAATGTGTGTTTCTCTACATAGATAACCTTTGATCTGCTAGGGTATTAACCCAAGACCCTAGGGGAATTTCTCCTTAACACCAATACTTTCTAGAGGTCACCCTAGTACCCCCCATTATATCTCCTATCTATATCTTGGTTGATTATTGGCTGTTGCAAGAATCAATAGTACTTTAGGGATGTGGCCCTAGTACCCAACTATAAGAATCCTTGCAAGGCCCAGTTACTATTTGAGTGGTAAGGAAATCTAGGTCTTTATATGAATTTTTATCATACACAAAAAACACACAAAACCCTTTTTGTTTGATTGGTTACATAGCATAAAGTTAAAGGGAGTGTTAACCATTTATTTTTGCTTTATTTTATGTATGTGGTTTATTTTCCTTGATAAAAATTTCCCTCCCACCATATAAAGTAACACATACCCACATGGGAACCATAGGGGAACCAAGAGTTTTCCATCATTCTCATCACATTCCAAACCTCCCCCCTTTTCCAGGAGGTGTGCTAGGTCTCTACCATATATGTGTTAATTTAGTAACTCAATGACAAATTACAACCATGGGAGGAGATTCCTTTTTTCGATAGGAGCAATTTTGACTATTGAAGCACTCAATTTGGACAAGGGAAAGTGTATTTTTGAAAGAAAGCCCACATGTGCATATTTGATCAGTTCGACCCTAAAGCTATTTGGACACCATTGGAAGGCTATAAATACAAGTGAACTTAACCTCATTTGGACACCATATTGGATCAATCTTTGATTCTCTTATTTGTTTTTGCTTGCACATGTCTGAGGTAAGTTCGTAGAGATTGGTTGGCACATGTTTGGAATTGTAGGGTCCAAAACTCGCATATTTGTTTTTAGGGTTTTGGGTGTCAACTACAGGCATGCCATGGAGAAATTTCGACTGCACTCATATGCATGTCTTGGATAGATTTTGACCAAAGCGTTTCATCTGCATGCATGACACATTTTCCCTGCAACTGAAACCTAATGGTTGAATTTTTAGTTGACTGAAATTTTCACCAATTGATTGCATAGTTCGAAAGTTGACTATAGACAATGAAAATTGACTATAGGTTCCTGAATTATGGTTTTTATTATTGACATTGTTGGGTTCATATCATGAATGTTGTTTAGCTATTTTTGCTGGATAGGTTTATGGTTGAATATATGTATCATTTTACTCTCTCCTTACTAAATCATTTAATGAAAATATAATAAGAATAAGAATTTGAAAGGGTTTTCCCCATAGTGGGTTTTTACCTAGTCTCCGACCAATCCTGGTGTCTCTATGTGTGAATGATTTTCTTCTATCGTTCCTTTATGTTCTGCTACATTGATGATGATATTTTTCTTTCTATATAGTTTCATATGCTACTGAAGAATGATGTAAATCTGAATAATGTTATGATGCTACAGGGTGAATTTAATATGGAAATAAAGAAACGAAATTATCAAAGCAAAGAATAATATAGCCCTAAGATAAATTAACATGGCATCAGAGTTGGGCTAAAGAAAAGTCATTAAAGATCACCCCTATGAATACACCTTTTATGGAAGCAAGAGAAGATGGTGGAGACCTGAAATAATACTAGGGTTTCAAGGAAACCCTAGGAAATTTGGTTATTAGGGTTTGATGGATATCATGAGGTCAGGGTTTGGAAGAAACAAAGGATTATGACAAAAATTAGAGATACAAACTTTAGAAACCCTAGCATAATAAGTGTGAAGATGTTCTAGCACTTATTACAAATTTGACGAAGCTAATGAATGTATTGAAGGCAACAATGGACAATCACAACTCTTGAAGGCTGGTTCAAGAGGGATATGATCACCTCTCATTGAAGATAAGTACTTTTTGATTTATGTTACTTCATGATGATTCTATTCTTGTTTGAGTTTATTTATTTGATTATTACTTATACTTCATACATGTATATTTGAGTATTTGGAGACTTCTAACCTCTTTATGAGTTGTGATAAGTGGATCCTTCTTGAGGATCATGGTTAATGCAAGAAGAGAAGAACTAGCATTGAAAAAGGAGAAGAGGCACTTGATGAAAATTTGACAAAGTGCTACAACTTCCTATGTCAAATAAGAAAGTGCACAAGTTTTTTAACACTCAAGATATGTATGGTGATTTATTCCAATGTTATAGCTGCAATATAGGATGGTAGCGTAAGCCCTAAAGTATGATGGGAATGCCACTGTCACCAATGGCTGATGCATATGAAAGTTTGATTCATAGTTTCCATGATGGGATGTTGTACTTGGTATTGAACAAGTATCTTACCTTTTTAGACATGATGAAATTCTTGATTCTTTGAAGCTACTTAATATTGATCTTTGATATATAGGTATACTTGGTGTTTGGCTAACATCTATCATTTTTGGATATCTTGATCCCATAAATAAGGCTTGCACCTTGGTTCTAATAGATGGTAACTTGATACTATTGATTATTTTTGTGATAAGCATGGTAACCCTAATGATGAATTGATATACATGATATTCTTGTTATCCTTGATTAGGTTTTGATAAACTTAGTAATTGTGGATTTACAAATGTTTGATTGATTTTTTGAACCAACTATCGTGGTTCATCATCAGGATAAAAAATGTTGAAAAACTAATATCACAGGATGTTGATGAGCACCAGTATTGCAGCAAGAATGCTGCAACTCTTGGGCTACCAGCTTTACTTTATCAACCCAGGGTTCATACAAACTTGGAGGTGACAATGCTATATACACAAGTAAAAGTGATGGTTTTGCCTTTTGTCACTATTCAGCTGGTGAGAGACCACTAGGGTTTTCAAGCCAGAATTCTATGGATTCAAAAGAATCTTGGTTCCTTGATGAAAGAAATAGAAATATACTCTAAGAGAGAGCCGATCTACTGTAATAATGAAAAAGACTGAAATTCAATGCTAAGGCATACCATTTCCTAATTAACTGCTAAGAGTTATGCTTTTCAATAATGCTAAATGAACATGAACAAAATGCTATTGGCCTAAGCATGGAAATTAAAAACATCAAATATCACTGTTTTGCATGTAAAGGATTGTAATAAATATGTTTTGTCTTTTTATGCTTTTCATGAAAAATCAAGTGTGCAAGCTAATCTCTTTTGGTGATGTGGAAGGTGGCTTAGGGATGCTGGTGGGTGGCTGGAAGGTTCAGGAGATGGTTGGAAGGTTTGGGAGACCCTTGGGTGACTTCCTAGAGGTTTTCCCTCATTCAGCCTCAAAATAGGGCACTACAGGAAAACCTACGAGATGTACTAGAGACCTACAAGATTCCCAGTATTTCTACAGGATACAACCGAGATAAAAATGATGAGTGTTGGAGGTGATGGAAGGCTTAGGGAAGGTGTTTGATGGGTGGAATGGAGTGAGGAAAGGCCTAGGATCACTCAGAACCCAAAACCAAGATTAGGAGATGGTTGGATTCACTCAACATGCTTGAGGGAATTTCTATGTAACATGATGAAATTGGTGAAGGTTTTGATGAAAACAAGGATAGCCTATGGGTGGATGAAGTTGGAAGGTGGTTGCTTGCTATGAGATCTATTTCTACTTTTGAAGCACCTGCTCTACATTAAACATGTGTAATTTCCAAAAAGTCATGTAAACAAGAAGAATTCTCATGAGCTAGAAAAATAAAATTTAATAAACTAAATGTCTACCTTATGCATGAGGAAATCGCTGAATAAAATGGAATCATGGATGAGATCTACTGCAAGAACGAATATAGAAGAGATGGAAATGAAATCCTACACTTACAAAACTGATCAAATGCTGGTTCAAGTATAGTAAACTCTAAGTCTTGTGAAAGAAATGGAAATCTGTCTTTTTGGGGCTACACAAGGGTCTTTTCATCAAATCATGACCCCAGAAGGAAAAAATGAGGCCAGGACACTTACTGATAGCTTTGTGGCGCTTCTTTTATCCCTTCTAACCTACTGCTGAAGTAAGGCACAAATGGAAGCAAACTAGTAAACAATTATCAAATCTACACTACTTGCAATGAAATATTTCTAAAGATAGTTTAACCATGAATCTATGAAACTAAGCTAAGCATACAGATACAAGAAGAGGAGCCTTTACTGATAGGGTTGGGCCCTAACCAAAGAGTTTCAGCCCTTTGAGTTAACTCAGTACTGGATCAAGAAAAAGCTCATTCTTATTACCAAAATAGAAAATTACATTAAAGTCTTCCACAAGTCTGGAGCTCAAAAATAAATAGAGTTTTTACAACAAAAATTCAAATCTTAATGAGGCTCTAGCCTCTCTACTTATACAACTGAAGTCCCCAACGACTTCCTTAAATTTAGGGAGGCTTGGCTCCCAAACTTGAGATGAACTAACTCTTGTCTATCACTTGCTCGGCTACCTTTTGATAATCATGACCTGCCTGCTTGCACTCCGAGTTGGTGGGATTAATGGAGGAATATTCGATTGGGGGAGGAGTAAATGAGGAGGATTTACCTCCTACAATCTCTCTCCCTTGTCCCATTCGAGTTTCAAACCTTAGTCTTGCCAAAATTCCTCAATTTTCTCTTCCAAACTTGCATTCAATGCATATTAGTTTACTAGGCATAGTATCACTTTAACTCATCTCATTAAACAAAATATAATCAAAACATGTATAAGTTGTGAGAAGAGTTGGTTTTACTAAGCTAGGAGGTGAAATAAGGCCCATATAATTACCCAATGATGAGGCTCACCATCACACCCCTACTGAAAGTGCTGCTCATGCTTTGAGAAACTCAATCAATATCCAAGTCTTTCATAGCTCTAGTGGCTTCCCTAACATCCCATGCCTCTGCTGTGGTTTCCTCTTCTTGTGCATAGAAACCTGGCTTCTTTTCTACCTCCTCCCACTGCTTCCTTCCTTATTCTTCCTTCGTTCCTTCCAAAATCCCTAAGAGCAATGGTGGACTGAGTTTCAAGCCAATCTAATTGATTTTGAGCCTTTGACTAGATTGCTTATACATGGGTGTCCTTTTCA